>WUQG02455980.1:0-12638 GCA_011317285.2 Androctonus mauritanicus
TCTTGGTGGGTAATTCAAAATGTCGTAGTGGGTAATTCAATTACCCGCGGGTAGTAGGTTGCCGACCACTGCTCTACACGGATCCGGATCACCCAGCGGACTTGCCCCATCTTATCTTCAAATGCGGTTTTCGCGCTTCTTGTCTTCTGGCAACAAATTTTCGCATAACTCCCGTAGGGAAGAGTACTATAATATATAATAAAATATGATATAAATTAGAATTTAAAAATAAATTATTGTTTAATAAAGAATTATTTAAACAATAATTTATTTAAGGTGTCCTTGCAAGATGGAATTCTTTAGTGTTTCAGTTTAGTAGTATTTACACAGCTTTAAAAATTCATCATTAGATAAGCTGAGACACGTTTGAACAAATCCAGTATAAAAATGATATTACTTTTGGTATGATTCGATATATTAACCAACAAAAATATTCTACTTTATTCTTTTACCATAAATTATAACTTATTAAATGAATATTAAATTTTAAAGTTAATCATATATTTATATTCCATAGTTAAATAGTTAAAAGTTTGAGTTCCACTTAAAAAGATACTTTCAGAAAAGCGTTAAAAATTGAATAAATACAAGAATTTCATTTTTTAAATTAAAACTCATAATATATATGTATATGAAACTTTCTTTTTAATTTATTTATGATATTATCTTCATCTTCCCGAAAATTCGATATAGCAAAAATATAACTAATTCATATAATTTTAAAAAAAGCAATGTAAAATTAATTTCTTAAATTTGAATAAAATGGGTAAAAAAATATTTAAAACTATTGACTGAAAAAAAGAATCAATAGCTTAAATTTTTAAATCTGTTTTATGGATTCAGTATTTTACAAATAGAAACAATAGAAATAATAGAATAGAAAAGACAATAGAACAATAGAAATAATAGAATAGAAGAGACACAATAGAATAATAGAAATAATACGAGTACAATACAATAGAACAGAACTTGATACGTTTAATCGATATATCGATAATTCTTGCAGGAAAATTTCGATTTAGAAGTAACCAAAACATATAATAAGGTTGATAATTACACAAATTGTTTTTGAGTGTTTTATTTTATAATATTTTAGTTCATTATTACATTATTAGTGTGTTCCGCACAGTACCATACAGGTTGTCTGAACACCGAGTCACGTCGACACTGACCTTAACGAACAGGCGGATGTCATATTCGGTATTCTCCCATCTAATGGAACAGTCTGGCCACGGATTAGTTATACGGATATGAAAACTCGAATATGTTTCAAACTCGTCGTTCACGCAACCAATAGATGGCATTGTATGTCATTATTCAAAATGGCGCCCGGAGGAACAACGTGTACTCTCGCATTTTGTAAAAATTATAGAAAGAAAAACCCAGATTTGACTTATTTCCGATTATAAATTATTTCAAACACAATCGCATTCGAAATGAATATTGATTTATATATAGTAAAAAAATTAGCAATTTTCATGATCGACAAACAAGAATAAGTAGGCGCAGGTATAACGCCGTTCAATGAAAAATTAAACATCATATCTACACCTATCACTAATGCCACTCTTGGTTGCGTGAATTCGTATCTTTTGCAAAAGACACGAATTCACGCTAACGTGAATCTCTTTTCCTGGAAGAGAGCTTTTGAAAAAGACATGAATTCACTCAACCAAGAGATGGCGTTAGTAAAGCGAGTTTAATGATGATATATGGGAGCTTCTTATCCGTATAACTAATCCTTGAGTCTGATGTTCCATTCTTCCAAGAGACTTGACCAATCACCAAAAACTTGATGTCCGCACAGATGGAGAGAGAGCTACCTCTCTCATTGTTGAAAATATGACATCACATATATTCAGGCAATCCAGCGATGGCGTTATAAATACTGTGTCTGTCGACAACCAGAAGTCAATTTCTACCGTCTATGAACGAATACTTGCTTGAATGCTTTTCTACATTCTTTAAATCTAATCCAATGATTAAACTGCTCTCGCTGTTTCACAATAGAAACTGCTTACCATTTCTGGACGGAGTGCGGCAAGAACGAATGCGCTCGTGCCTAATTGAGCACTGCACTGTGTTTCAACATCTCTGAGATTAGAGATTTAACATCTAACTACTGGCCTCAAAACAGCACAAACATATTACGGCACATACAGGCATTGGAATACTTTATTAAATCTACAATTACACTATAACAGATATCAGTAACTAATAATTAAAGCTCGGAGGACAAGACGGGTGGGACATACCTTCCATAGAACCACGGAAGAGGAAGTAGCAACGATTCAGCCGCGACCGATAAAGTCCACGGTCTGCACATGGGTGTGGTTGTTAATAGTATCGTTGCTTTTCGTATCTGTTTCGGTTGTATCACTGAACGATAAAAAGTGTTTTATCGTGATCTTTTCGGGACGAGCCGTTGAACTCAGAATATTAAAATTGGCCGTCAGCGGTTTAATATAACAGCGGATCTTTAATTAGAGATAATGGAAAATAGAATAGAAATAATTCATGAGAATAGAGAGAATTTACAATAATAGAATATCTAGTGTTGGCCGTTCGAAGTAACTTTTGAGTTGCTTAAGCGATTACCGATAACTTTCCGAAACGATAGGATTTTCTCGTTTAGTTATCGACCGGAACTAAAGTTGTAGCTGTGCGTCAACTCTTTATTAAATGTCACTTTACATATACAAAGTTAAATTTTCTCTGTTATATAATTGAAAGTTATGAAATACAAAAATTATTTACAATTTGTTTTATTGCAATCAGATTTTTATTTTACTTTTAGATTTATTTTGGAGATCTACAATTGAAATTTAAATAATTCTTTCTTAACAATGAAGGATACTTTAAATAACGTAACTCTTCGTATTCATGCTACACCGGTAAGAATTTATCATATGTTAATTTAAATTGATTTTCTTTTCTCTTAAAGTTAATTAATATCAATAAGAGAACGAATTTGAGCAGCACTCTACATAATATGATCGAGAAATATCTATCATCTTTTGAGGTCTCCAAATTTCGGCCATTTTTCTCTTATATGTTGGGACGAGTTTTAAAATATTTCAAGAATAATATGTTGCAAAGCATCAAAATTTTATCTAGTCAATATTTTTGTTTCATACTGGGCAAGTACTAAATCTGAAATTGTCATTTTCTCGATCTGTTTTTTTTTTTAATTATGAAATACATTCTCCACCTCAGCAAATCATCATTGGATACTTTTTCTCATTGGAAAGATTTTATTTTATGAAAAACAGTTATTTAAATTTTGTCTTCATTATTCATTTAATAGTTATCAAATCAGAAAAAATGAAAAACTTATACTGTAGTATATAATTAAATGTAAATATTTTTACTGGTGAATTACATATATCAAGTCACGAATTAAGAGAAACAAATTGCTCGAAAGAATTTCATTGTTAACTAGTAAAAAATATACCTATAATTATTTTTCTATGCTTTCTATCTTCATTCTTCCTTATTACGTTTGTTAACAGTTATGTAACAAAAAATAATAAATTTGAATTGTGTGAAATGGCTTTCTTTAATTTGCAAGAGTAACGAAAGAAATTTAGAGATGGAATTATAAATTAAAAGACTTACTTCCTCCACATTTTTTGCAGCTTTGTTCATTGATTCCAAATCTGCTATCAGGATTGTACATTCCAAAAAATGGGTCGTAGAATAATATATCGCAATTGTTATTCATGTAGTTATGATAGTAGTATGCTGTAATATCCGTTTCCTGGTATCCATGATCTATTAATATTTATAGCATACCAAATTAAATTTATTTTAAAAAAATAAAACAATTTTCTGATTAACACATAAACCTTTTGCTTCCGATATCATGAAGAATAGCGATATAAAAGCGATGCAGATGAATGCAGCAGATTGCATCTTCTAATGTGTGTCGAAAATCTACGATATACTAACAGATCTCTTGGACTGATTTATAGCTTTTACCAACTTCAACATACCTTTTATACTTTTGATCTATTTGTAAATTTTATGTTATGTTTATGAATTCTAATATAAACAAAAATACGTATTTTATTTAACATACTTTACAACATTGTTGATTTATATCAGATATAATTATATCTGTTTTATTAATAAAATGAATCAAAAGTACAAAATTTGATAAAAAATAATTAAAATTATGTCATATCCAGAAATCAAAATATTTAATCTGGTAAAGAATTATTTATTATTATATTTTGAATACTTTATAAATATATATCCGGTTAATATTACAAAGAAAGAAACAAAACCATTTTCAAGATGGCATCCTTTTTAGAAATATCACATATTTACATCTATTTATTGCTATATGGATTCATATTATAAAAATAATTTTTATAATAACTAATCATGGAATTTTAAAGGAGGAAAAAAAATAAAGTTTTAAATTATTGAAAACGTAACGAAAACGATAAACTGTTGTGAAGATCTCAATGCAAAAAGAAAATAAAATTATTAAAGACAACGAGAAATAAAAACTTGGTGAAAAAATAATAATAAAAATTAATATTATGTGACTAGAGAATAAAAACATTGATCTTTTATTGCTAATATACATTTTTATTTGATGGAAAATTTATTGCACATTTACTGAATGGTGTGCTGTATTATTACAGTCATATCTTACCTTACTTCATTAATTCGTTCCAAGACTAGCAGTGTAAGTCGAATAAACTGTTTTAAAAACGACATAGATTCCCCTGTAAATAACGTATAGCGTCGGTAATAACATTTTTATATTCCTAAGTAATTTTATAAGTTATTTTTTATATTTTAATCATTATTTTATTTATTTTTATATAGATTTTTTCTTCATAGAGGAATGTAGTATAGAAAAACACTTTCTTCATGAATAGTTTTTGGATATGTCTTAAGCAATGATTGTTTTGTAGTGGGTTGTAGGATGTCAGATTATTGATTTTGTAAAGTGAGCGGAAAATATATAAACTTTCGTATTTCTTTTATAATCATTAAATCATTAAATATATTTTTTTCTTTACGTTTCGTGTTATTAATATTCTTAATTAAAATTAAGTTTTTCTGAGGAATTTTGAGGAAGAAAATTATTTGTTTTTAATTTGTTTTGAAATGTAATTCCCTTTTTTGTATTGGTTCCATGTCTCATATAATACGGTTTCACACGACAGTGTTTTTAGGAACCTACCTTCCGTGTTATATGGGGGAAAACCTGAGTTTGTATTCTGTTCATATGCAGATCAGTTAAATGTATCGTATATGATCTATTATTATAATCAATATAAGAACACAACAAACATTTGTTCTGCTCTTCTTATTTACTAATTTGATATTTAATTCTTAATTGAATGTTTAATTGTGTGGATATTTTATATAAATTTTGCATACAATTCTGAAGAGTAATTAAAAATTTGATATCAAATAGAGTGGATTCAAGAACTCAATTATCCTATGTATAAGGGCTCAAAATTAAATGATATTAAAAAATTTAAGAAATTAACCTACAACTTGTTTAATATTTTGACATACTTATGTCAAAATATTTATTAAGTATTATTTTATAATAATTCCTTAACGGGAGATGAGAGAGATACACTATATTATTTTCTTTACTATACATATTTTACTATTGTATGACATACTAAATTATAAAATACACTATTTTACACGCAATATACGCAATTCATTAGCCGTTGGATATTGGAATGAATTCTTCTTTATCCTGTTCTATTTTCGAATCTGCGAAACCAGCCGCGACTTGCTTTAAATTCCTCATTCTGAACTTAGGTACATCCTGGAGTTTTCTTCTGTAATTCTTCGAAAATTAATCTACTGTAGCCTTTTCACAGATCATTGCCTGAGTTATATCCCTTCATCTATGTTTTTCTAATCCAATGAGAATTTGGTCTTCCATCTCTTCATTAATAAAACATCTATTAGTTGTTTTATCGATGAAGTGTATCAGAATTATCGTTGATTCTTATCAGAAATCTTCATTGCTCCAGTAGTCACCCCAACACCCATAATCTTCTCTTTCTGTTGCAAAACGTTTCCACAGTTATGGTAGGAACACCATATTCTTGAGTTACATCAACGATCCTTAGTTACATCTTAATTGTTCTACCTTTCTGCAATTTATCTAAAATTTCTTTTTTTTCCCTCTATACTCAATCAAATGTTCTTCTATCCGGAATTATTCCTCTGATGAGTTATCTTTGAAACCATCCTTGCATTTTATTCAAATTTAATTCATTAATATATTAATCGCTATGGATGCAGAAATATTTTATTTTCTGAAAAATGCAAAATTGAAAATTAACGCAAGTAACACAGTCAATTACCAAAACAGCCCAACAAAAATTGACAAATAACAAATGATAATACACAATTTCATGTACGCGCAATCGCCGTACCGCGAAATTGAAATTTGAATTGTGAGATGTGGAATTGCCAGGTACCAGTGTATAACCAACTATCAAACTAGGAAATTTATAGCAATATTTTTTCGTTGATTCAGTTCTCTAAATCACGAAAATTTAATTCATTTATTTATTCCATAAATATAAAACAACGAAGTGTAAACTGAGATAATCTGAGAGAGGCATCGATTTAAATTCCAGGATTCATATAGCTAAATCGAGATGTATATTCTGGCTTATTAACAGCAAGAACTTTAATAATATGTAAAAAATTATAAGTTGAAAAAAATATTTTTTTTTTTGTTAGAAAATATAACAATTTTGATAAATAACAATTTGCTGTTTCCCTGAGAGTATTTTATTAAGAAAATTAAAAATATTCTATCGATTTTTCAACAATTTACTACTACACCTTGCCAGGTGTGGCAGTAAATTGTTGAAAAATCGATAGAGTATGAAGGTTAGCAATTCTTTCTTTGTGTCAGTTTTGTCAAAGTTGTTGCTACTACTGCTGTTAGTGTAATTCGATTTTTCGTGTTAAGGTAAGTAAACAATATCTTTAATTTATATATTCTATAATTAAATTCCAAAATACATTATTAAATTATATCAAATTAACAAACTCTTTTTTGTAGTAAATTTCCTAAAATTCACCGATATATTGCTATATATTATGATCAGATCCGATCAAAGTGTTTTCTGCGTTTCTTGATCTGAATAAAATCAACGCTCTAAAATTGCTCTCTCTAAATAAAGATATATATATATGCTTAATAAAAGTTTTTGATATATAACAGCTTTAAAATTGTGAAAATGTATATTTAGTTGGTCGATATCACAGAGTTATCGCACATTAGTGGAAAAATTGTTTTCTTAACATATTATATTTAATTTTGTTTTTTGACATTAAACAAAATAACAATAATAATTGAAAAGAAAATAAGTTTGACTACAACTCAAAATAAATATAATATGATAACTTATACAATACAGCATTCAACTCTTAATAAAGTATCAAATTTTCTAGATATTCATTGTAATAGAAAAATTTATAAAATTCTTAAATTTACTTTTGCAAAAAACAAATCGCTTAAAAGAGAAAAGCTCTCCATTGTTATATTTATTTCACATAGAAAAAAATACAACCTTATAGAAACCATATAGAATCGATATCATGTATAACCTGTTCTATATATAGATACAGCTATCAATATAACGTATCATATTAAATAAATAATTACATTATATAAGTGCATTTTTTCGCAGAGTGAAATTTTTAATAAATCTTCATTCTTTGAAATATTATAAAATTCTTCACAGGAATTGAAAAAATGCTCTTAGTTTGTAATATTGGTTTCAACGTTTCTGCGCTCATCTGTGTATTTTCTGAGATCTAAATCTTTTTCATCACTTAAAAAATTTTTTCGTTACATTATTGGTGCCCGGTAAGCATAATACAAATTCAATTATTTTCTCAATATTCCTGAATAGTATATTGTTAGTATCAATGTGATTAAATATTTCCATTCACTTTGCATTAGTATCGTAAAGTGAGTGGTAGATATTGCATATCTATTTTTTATTTTAATTTCAATATAAAATCAGTTATTTCTAACATAACCGATAACATCTTTTATAATAGGATTTTTATCATTTTCAATATTTGATAAGTACAAATACTAATCATTTGCAGCGGCGGACCTACGGCTATCGAGGTGGGCGGAAGTCTCCATGGGATCCTCCTAATTGAAATAATCACCATAAAAATGTCAATACAAATATATAATTAATATTAATTTAATCAAAATTAAATACTGTAGTTAAAATAACTTGGAAACAAAAATCTTACAACTAAAGAAGCAACAACTTACATCTAGCAAACAAATATATATTTTGATACACTCCTACCCATCTGCTTTCTATACATGGAGCCGTATTTACCACAAGGGCTGTCGGCTGAGGGCGGGCGCATAGCTACAGGGGTGGAAAACTGCTCATATCTTGTAAAATTATAGCATCAGTGCTTCTATCATAAACTTTTAAAGATAAACACGGCACATTTATACGTAATCATCCTCCCAGAATAGAAATTCCTTTTTCATATTCCTACATATAGGTACATATACTTAAAACTTAAGGTTCTTCGGAGGACCCCCTGATCAGAGGCCCGAGACGGTCCACTCCCTCTTGGTACGGAATCCGCGAGAAGAAATATTGATCAGATTATTTTCATGTTTAAATTTCAGTCTAGCTGTTATCGTAATTCATATTTTTAAATCGATATAATAGAAAATACTAGAGTAGAAAAAGAATCCGACAAAATTAAAAAATAAGCAATTTTATAATCGAGCATATTCGTATTTGAGATTATTCTAAATGTAAAATGGGGTCTTGCTCTAGTGAGGAATAATGTGAGAAGAAACATAATCATAATCAAGCGAAGCAGAATATACTTAACGTATGGTAGATAGGTAGAACAGATTCCAGATCAATCTAGAATTTACATCACAGATTTGGTGGTGGACTTAACCAGCTTCTCGGTAAAGACTGTTTACAGAATTAAGGAGGAAACGAATGAAAAAACAGTATCGACAGCGTACAAGTTTTGAAACGAAAAATAGTGAGAGATCGTTTAAGGAGATATGACGAATTTACCATATCTGCCAGTCGCACGAAAGTACACCATTATTTTTTCCGTAATGTCCCACCATAAGTCGTCTGCTGATAGCAATTTGGCTGATAGATACAAATGCCAGCAATGTCTTACCGATAAATTATTGTGAACAACACCTTAACGCTTACTTCACCACCTCGGATTTTTTGTAGGAAAAGAATCAACATAATTCCATGCTAATCGAAAATTTGACCTAAACATTAAGTATAATCCTCGCTGATCAAAACGCCCTTCTCAGAACCAATTTGGAGAATATCTATTTTCTTTTCTTGTTTAATTTCTGTTTATTGATGCAATTGGGATGAAACTCTCAGTACCTTCATAAAACTTAATTATGCATAGACGCATCGTACGATAAATATGTCTGCGCGTCCCGTTTTTGGGTACCGTGTGTCAATTTGGTGCTATCACTACCTGTACGAAATACAGGTCCGGGTATGTTCTTGACGCACACGTTTCATATATTATACAGTTCGCGTGTAGATTCTTACGAAACTATCTATCCAAAATTTTTTCTTCAAAATCATAAATAGGTAAGCATAGAACAAAAATAATTAAAGTTTATATATTTTAAAGCTGATTATTTCTAAAAATGAGATATCAAAACATTTTTATTCAATCGGAAATAACATAAGTGCCTAGGCCATATTTGAGAGATATTGAGCAATTCATAGTGATCTTTATATATTACTGATCTTAATCTAAACATCTGAAAAGATTGTTATTAGGATTCAATAATTTATTCAAAATTTTTGAATTTCATATATATAAATATCATATTGGAAAAGTGTTTATCCAAAATTTTACTTTTTTCTGCTAAATCATAAGAACGTAAGCCTAGAACAAAATAATTGGAATAGATGTTTGGACAACCAAATAGTTTTCCAAAAATAATTGGATAGATGTTTTTCATATATTTAAGCCTAACTTACATAACACATTGAAAAAAGATTATAAATCAATACGCGGCGATCACGCCACTAGTTAAAGTAAAAGATTAAATATTATGTATTTTAATTTTTAATTGATACAAACGTGATCTATAATTGAATCCTAAATTCAAATTTCATATTCTAGATAACATCATAATAATGTTTACTAAAAATAAAAGAAAGATCATTAGGAATAACAAATTAAAAGATATAACTCCTTAAACATGGTATTAGACAGGCGAGTGCTTTTGTTGACATTAAGAATGGCATCAGTAACAGAAAGGCGTCTGACCACTTTCCTCTTTTATGACACATGACACTGCTATTTTTATTGTAGTTAGAGCTTTGTTAATTAATTTATGTAATTTAATAAGTTTTCAGGTCGTTTTTGTGATAATTTGTTTGACGATAGTTTATAAAAGGCGTTGTTTAAATTTGTATATACCTAATATCAAATTATATAATTAAATATAAAAAATTAAGGGATAAACAAAGCCAAACAATTACGAATAAGTTCAAGAGAAGAAACTTGTAGAAGTTAAAAATATTCGCCACCTCGTAAAAAATAAATATTTCTTTTGTGATATTTTTAAGAGATTATTTACATAGTGACAGTATTTCAAGAAATAAAGAATACTATAATTAAATATATTTATAGTATTAGACATGCATACAGTAAAAGCAAGTCTGTGAATCATACTGTAAAAGCATTTAATAAATGGATAGTAAGCAGTAATAATAATAGTCTTCAGACCATAAATATTGTTACATAGATTGAAGAGTTTTAAAAGTTTAACAGAAAACTAGAAAAATGAAAAATTTAAAATGACTTTTCCAAAATCTTCGGAAATTTTAGACTGCTTACATCATACTGTCAACAAAATATCGAAATACGAAAATTTGAAAGCAGGAGGAAACATAATTCCAATAATTCATGTTATTGGGAATAAGACCGACGAATATTCAAAAACACGATAGATATTTTAAGAATTTTAGATTATCAAGCAGATGTTATGTATGGAAAGTTAACAAATTATAATTTGTATAGCTTTATGTCTAGGGTTCGTATTTTGCAAAAGTAAAAAAAAAATTGTTGTCTAATGATTCATGTGATGTTTATTTTTCATATAAATGTTTGATATAGAAATTGATATTATCAGTTGATATACATGAAAAGTAAAAAATAGATGATCTGGATGATGCAACGATGGGAGGAAGGCATATAAAGCAGTCGCTTAAGACCTTGGAATCCGGGCAAAGTCCGAACCCCACCTTAAATATTTCGGTTTGCCTATCAGAAGTAATGCCAGCTTGAGGTAAGTCCTAAAGTGCCTGCTGCAGTAAGATAACATCAAAATCATTCGGAAGTAGAATCACTTTTAGGAATGAGCAATTCAATATAAGGACGTGCTTGTATTGATCCTAAGAACACGACTCTCATATGCTAGCAGTAACCTTTTTCCGAAAATGATATCACTAAAGTTTAAAAATTTTAACGACTATAATTCTTAAGTGTATCTGAGAGAAGTATGTTTCTTTTGGGAAAAAATTTTTTCTGTATGTATATTCTATCGATCAGTCATGTTAGGCATGATAGAGGGACAAAGAAAACGAGGTAGACAACGAATCAGATGGATGGATAACATTAAGCAAGACACCAGCATGGAAATCAAAGACCTAAAAGAGCTAGCCAAAAACAAGACTGCGTGGAGAAAACTCGTTCATGAGGTCACCAATGGTCGAACACGACTAAATGGATAAAGAAGAAGAATTCTATCGATACATGCTAATATCATGAGATGGGTAATTTTGAGGAAATTGTACTGTTGATATTTTTAAACATATTAAACATTAAGGGTCCCGTGATCTGGCGAACGAAGATGAAAACAACTTAATCAGCAACACTTACTTCTGTTATTTGAGGGAAATATCACATATAGCAATGAAGATTAAAGAAGGGAATAATTATGTTTATTAGAAAAACGGAAGTATAGAACCGCGCCGAAAGCCGGAGCGAAAACAACTATTCATCGGATAACAGAATTGATAACCCCGGCTATCTCAGATAAACAAACATATATTAAGACTCGAGGGAGAAACCCGGTCCAAGAAGGGTCAGCTTCAGCCTAGACTGCCTGTCTTTGGACCGATTGGAGGAGAAATTCGACAACGATATAAAAAACCCGCCGGACAAAAGATCGGAATCTTCTTCCTGGTTCGTTCGCTTTCGTCGGTTTGCTCGCTACCGTCATAAAAATCCGTCAGTCCTTTTCGCCCATATTCATCGTTTGTATCCATCAAAGACTCTTCCCATATATCTCTACCATAGTTTTTATTCTTGGTTTCCTTCTTGCACATATTCAAGATCGTCCTGTGCATCTGCGTCGGAGTTCCAATTCAAAGTCACCGATACACTGTCGACTGTGTGATTAACGTCAAGACTCCAACTTTAAGGTATTTATCCTTCGAAAAAATGTTAAATTACATGCTTAAAAATCAATTTAAAGGAGTTTCTCTCATATTAAATAAAATTCATTGTTATTATCTTTGAGTAGTCTGACTTACTATGACTTTCGGATTTGCTGCTCCCATCCTTAT
>WUQG02455991.1:0-12638 GCA_011317285.2 Androctonus mauritanicus
ACCTCTTGACTTCTTATGGGGATACGTTAAAGCCATTGTATATGAGAACCTGTGCCTGATGCAAATGCTCTAAAAGACAGAATTATGGATGCAATAGTATCTTTTACGCAAGACAAGCTGAAAAACGAATGGCGAGAGATCGAATAACGTTTGGACGTGCTCCGAACAACAAAGAGAATTCATGTGGACGTTGTATAACATTGAGACAAACTTTTTCAGTTATTGTACAAAATGCACAAAATCATATTCATTTATTATCTTTTGTTCGAAAAATATTACATTTTCTTTTCAGAAAGATCTTTTCTGGACATCCTCTGGAAAGAATTAATATATAGGCCTACTTTGAAAATCTGGAATCATATGAAATCATCCTTTATTTTATTTATATCTATGTATATCATCAAAATAATGTTTAATGATATAACCTATATATTGAATGTCATAAAAATCTATTAAATTGTTCCATAGTTATTACAGGATAATCTCAGAAGATTGAATATTTGCTATTTTTAAATTACTAAAGCCAGAGTATTAAATGATGAAGCATTGATGTTATCTTTAATGACAGAATATCGCTAACAAACTTCATGAAAACATACTAATTAGTTTAATAAATTATTAGCAGGACATACAGTATAACAGCCATAGTAGGGTATCATATAAACATCTCTTTACTTTGAGAAATATGTTGTAAACAATATAAAACATGAAATTAAATTTTCAGTAGTTTGGAAATAAAAGCGATATTAAGTCGTTATTTTTTTATATTTTATATCTCTCATCATCAATTTCTTAAATCCATATTTATTAATAATTAAGACCGATGACAAATATGGATTAAAACAATATTTCTTAAACCACATCAGTAATTTATATTTCAGATATAAAATTTAAAACATAAAAATTTGAAGTAAACAAAATAAAATTTTAAGATCATTATTATTTTTTCATTTAAAGTATTATAGATTAATTGCGATATATAATTAAAAACTTTGGTTAGAAGAAATCAATTAAAGTTTTATATACATCATTGATAATCTCTAAAAACTTTTAAAGGATTTATAAATTATTTTGTTAAAGCACAGATCCAAAAAGTTGTAGGATTATATGATGAAAATTAATATAAAATAATGTTTTACTACTAATTAAGTATCAAATCTCGAGTTAATTTTAAAATAAGTTGCTTTAATAATAATTTAACAATGATTTTACTAGATATTAGCAAATATAAAATAAATATATGATTATAGCCATGTTATTTTATTTGTTGAACTAATTAATTTAAAGTAGACTTAAAGAAAAACCATAAAAAAGTATATAGACATAAAATTAATGACTGGCTCTACCATATTAAATCTGGTGGATCAATAATAGAACTGGTAGCAAATACCAGTCACTAAATAGATTTAATCACGAATAAAAACGTAATATAATTAAATGAAAAATTTATTTATGATATTATTTTTAAAATGAACTGAATTCTATCTATAATGTTTTTAGAGTATGCAGAAAAATTATTTAAATGTGAGCAGTTAATTATATAATGAAATATGTAAGGTAAGGTGGGATAATTCGGATCATTATTAGCAACATATTTGGATATCTTGGCAACAATGACTTTCTACATGCAACGTAAATTGTACACGTAGAAAGGAACACGTTGCCAGAATAGTTTAAAAATATAGACAGTTGTTTTGAGTGATTCGAATTGTCTCAGGCTATCATGTTAATGGATTTAAATTCATGAAGTATTTATTAATTTTATTTAAAAACTACAATTTCAACAATTTAAAATTTTGTTTTATTATATTTTCATACGCGACCGCTTACAGAAAGTATAGACTAGGATGAAAAATTTCATATCACTACGAGTCACATAGGAGAATCTCAACTACTTGAGAGCCACATTCAATTTCTTTCTGGGTCAATGAGAGCCGCATCAATTTTTTCGGGTAATCTTAACAATGATTTCAAAAATTATTTATCATATATCTCACATGCATACTATTTTTTACAATAAATGAACAAATACAAATATACCATTTTTTAAAAATTAAATAGGTAGTTTCTTCATATTAACTATTGGTTTTCATGGTATGGAGCTACAATTGAAGGTATGAAAAAGCCGCACTTGGTTCACAAGTCGCAATTTCTAGTCTTTTCTCTTAATATTCACCCTAAACTGCTTGGTTATGCGGATGATTTCAAATTATTTGGAAATAATAAATTAATCTTAACTAATGATATTCAGATAGTGGCCAATTGGTTTATAGAGAATAATTTAAAGATCAACTATAATAAATCAGAGTATATGATTTTTTCTCTTAAAAATATCAGTGATGTTTCACCTCTAACAAATAAGCTGCTATGGACATTTAATCTATCTTGCAGAACTACATAAAGATTTAGGAATTATCTTGGACTCCAAATTATCTTTTAAATATTATATTCATTATTTAGTAAACCAACTTCATAAAAAAATTGCTTTTACAAAGAGATATTTATCGAATATATGAAGTTCTCATGCTCTCCGTATGTGGTTTTCGTCAAATTTTATCTCAATAATTCCTTCCATATTATTATCTATTCCTTTGCTCCACGTAATTGCCTCGAAAACCTAGCTATAGCATATAATCGAGCAATTTCTGTTGTGATTTTTATTATGAAAAACAACCAAACGAGACCTTTATCTGATCATGTTTGTCAATTTGATTTTCATTTTTAAATACATTAATGGAACACTCAATGCAGATATTCATTACAATGTGCGAAAAGCCAATTTAAGAAAACCAGAATTTATTCACATTAAGAAATATAGTACTGATAAATCGATGAGTTGTTTTCTTGTTCGTGCATCTAAAAACATACAACAGATGGGCACTGACTGTCGGTTCTCAATGATGTTTATATTATAGTTTCAAGTATTATCTGTTTGTTGTTATTATCATTTGTTAATTATATCTCTTGTGTTTTTTTAGTTTTGTTTTATGTGGGCCATCCGTTTTCATATAGGGTATTTTTTCAATCAAATAAATAAATAAATAAATAAATTTGGCCACCGTAGACATAGACTATTAATTGTGAAAAATTTCGGATGGAACCTTATGATTGTTTTTATATTTTCATTATTTTTAGACAATTATGTTTAATAAATCTCATGTACAGTTAATTTGAATGATATCATAGTATACTAATTTCCATTCATATCTCAAGACATATTAGAATGCTTCTTCCATAAGTCTGTTATGTTAGTTTTCCAAATGTATATGGATAATATTCGTGTCACAGGAACTACTTGACCAGTTTTCATAAAATTTGATATATCATATGAGATTAATTATGCATATTAATGTAATTTTTATATATTAATTTAAAACTACATTTTTGAATTTTAGCGCAGTTTTAATACTCAAAATGATAAAATAAATAAAAGAAAAATGAACTTATTCTATTTATAAAGATATATTTTTTGTGAATTTTTGAATTTTATATATTTATCATCAGTTTTCTTTAATAAAAAATATTTAAATATTGTTTAGTATCGTTAGAAGCATTAGATACCATTATTTGTCTTACTTTAAATTTCAATGATATGAGGATATACTGCAAGTTAGAAAAATTTCGTACATCTGAAATAGTTAACGCTGAAAAAAATTTTTTTTAAATATAAAATAAATTTTATTATAATTCTGTCGACAGATGGCAGTATCAGTCGAAATTATTCATAAATTATTTTTAAATAACCGATTTTACTTATTAGTTGATAGATAAGGCAAACTATAAAATTTATTATCTCTTAATAATTAAATTTTTATATTGTATTTTAAATCTTATATATTAAAAAAATATTCTAATATGTCTTTGGAAAATCATTTACTCCTGTTATATCATTTATTTATTTATTTAAACAAAAAACTTTTTTCAGAACTATAAATGATGAACTGTAATTATATTCTACATGAATATTAAAACCATATTAATATATTGACATAAATAAATTTCTGTTTTTGTTTGATTAGGAAGAACATTTTGAATATCTAATATTTTATAGATTTTGAGAAATTACTTTCAGATGATGATGATACAGATAACCCTCGTATAACACGGTTTCGCTCTAACACGATTAGAAAATAGCAAAAACCTCATATAACATGGTACTTCTACAGCACTGTTTTTTTTAACATATTTATAAAAATTATATTTACTCTCCTACAACACAAAATATTTTCAGTAATTTTTGTAAATCCATGGGCACACAATGCACACATAAAATGCAATCATTGAGAAATACTTTGCTAAAATTAATCATAAATATAATTTCGCTAGTTTGGCGTAAAAGGGACGATATGCAGTCTATTTTTGATTTCTATTTGAAATTGAGTTCATTTGTCAATCATTTTATGTTCCAAACGTTCAATTCTTGGATAAAAAGCAAGTTTTTTTATTTTTCAACAGAGGAATGTGAAATAGAAAAAAAAAAAACTATTTATTCATAAACTTTTTCTGGGTATGTGTTAAGGAACTATTGTCTTGTAACAGGGTTAGATTATAGATTTTGTAAACAGAACAGAAGATATACAAACTTTATATACAGAAAAAAGTTCAGAAAGTGAAGTTGATATTGTAAAACAGGAAAAAAGAAAAAACGTTCTCGTTTTAACTGAACAGCGGTAAGAAAGATTAAACGAATGTTGCATAAAACTGTATACTTTTTTTTTTCCTTTTGTTTAACGTATATTGTTTTTTTTTTTTGGGAGATCTTACGTATATATTTTTTCTTTATGTTTCGTATTGGTTTTGGAACGTAACTCCCTTTTTTTATATTGGCTCTAGGTCTCTTAAAATGCGATTTCACACAATACGATGTTTTTTAGGAACCTATCTTTCGTGTTTTACGAGGGTTACCTGTACTGATAAATTACTATAAAACGTGATACTGTAATGCTGATCACTATATTCAACAATTAATTTGAAAGTGATAACTGCTTCTTATACATTTACATAAACGGATAACTGATTTTATCTACGTACGTATTACTTCTAATTTCAGATTTTTCAATTATTACCTATTTTTCGACTCAAATTTACTATTCAAAAAATAATAAAATAACATTCTAATACGTTCTTATTTTTCTGTAACCTGTGAGATGACAATGGACCAGTTTTAAATCCGGCAAAGTTAGTTACTTTTTGTCGTTGTCTGAATATTCAGTCAATAAATTAACATGCTTTTCTAACATTGTATCGTTACCCGCTATCAAAATGGATGACTATATGTAAAGGGCTTGATTTGATTTTTTTCTTTCTGATTGAGGAAATATTGATATTTTCTTTCAACCTGCGAGCTTTCATCACGACTGACCCATATCTGTGATGAATTTGCCTTCTAGGTGAAAGTAATCGAGTGGGCCGAGCCAAACTTACTTTGAAAATATGTGAAACTTAAATAAGAAATTTCATGAAAATCCATCCAAACGAAGCCGAACTGATTCATGTGTGAATGGTGAAAATAATAGGTGCTTACCGCAAAGTTTATTGAAAACTTAAAAACGGTTCATAATCGCTGTCCAGTAGAAACTGTTTTAAAACTACAGTTCTTTCTCGTCCATTAAAGAAAGGAAACACTAGTAGTTGCATTTATTAGCTAAAATCGTAAAGAACATCAAAGTTAGCTCAACTTTCTATAAAATGCTCATTACAGAAGGAAAAACACTCGTGCTATAGTTTATCAGCAGGTCTTAAATTTTAAAAAAACAGTAAAATATGGCGACGATTATTTTAAAAAATAGGTTAATTATGCTGTAATATATATTTATGATCTGCAAAAAAGTTAAAATAAAAGATAAAGAATATATTTTATGTTTAATTGTATGACATTCGTTTTAGAATGACGCTCGTATTATTTTTTTTATTCCCATTTTAAAACATAAATTCAAAGAATTTCATAATACAAAACGAAAATATTATATGATAATTCGGCACCAAGTGATGAAACAGTTAATTTATATTACTAGAAAAAAATTATTTCTCAAGATTTGCATGTTTCAGTATTGTATTTCTTGAAATTCAATTGCACAGTACTAAATGAAATATTTGAAGCACAGTTTAATATTTAACCAGTTTAACCAGAAAGAAAACGTTTCGACTGTTGATTTGACCTAATTTTTGCATGGAAAAAAACATTTCATCAATCTCTGTTCTTTATATTTAAACTTCTCTAAGTATTTCTCAGTAAAAAAAAATCAATTTTTTTAATATAATTCAGAACAAAAAAGCACAAAACGGCATAAAATCTTTCATGACATGATGATTTAACATTTTTTATAAACCACTTTGATTAAGGCTGGATTAAATGAACTGCTTTATTATTATTTATACTATGGACGATAAAGATTTAAATAATGTAAATATATATATAATATTTTTATCTTTGAATAATATTTATATTAAAAAAAGACGATGATGTAGAAACACCTTGAGGATTACATAATAAACTGGAAAACCTCTCGATTGTCCTTATTGAAAACCATTTAAATTGACCTTGTTATTTCGTCATTTCATTCATGTTTTCCTATAAGATACGTTTAGTTGCTTGAGAGAAGGAGTTATATTGAAGTGTTTTGTAAGATTTTGTCATAACTAATATTGTTTCATAGGAAACAATATTCCCTTTTAGACTTCATATCGCTGAAATACTAAAAGATAGAATTTGATCGTCGCCAATAAATTACAAAATATTAATTTTATTAACACAAAAGTTAGTTAGTTATTTATTGGATATCAGAGATGGAAACGTATAAGAGAGTTGCTATAATTGGTGCAGGCTTGAGTGGAATAGTCTCCATTAAGATCTGTAAAGAAGAAAACTTCCAAGTGACTTGCTACGAAATGACAGATGGAATTGGAGGATTATGGAACTATCGTGAAGAAAATATTGAAGGTGTCGGTTCTGTTTATTCATCTACAGTTATGAATACAAGCAAAGAAACTAGCGCTTTCAGCGATTTTCCTCCTCCCGAATCATTTCCCAATTATATGCCACATAATTTAGTATTAGAGTATCTTCAAATGTATGCAAAGAAGAATTTATTATTGCCTAACATTCGATTCAACAGAAAAGTAATATCTGTGATTCCCAGTGAAGATTACGAGATATCTGGAAAATGGAGAGTAACAACCGTAAACACCGTTACAATGAAAGAAGAAGAAAATATTTTTGATGCTGTATTAATCTGTACAGGCCATCACAGTTATCCTCGAATTCCTTCCTTTGTCGGCCAGAATAGTTTTAGTGGAGAAATAATCCATTCCCACGATTATAGGACGTCTTCCAGATATGCAAATAAAAGAGTTGTGATTGTTGGATGTGGAAATTCTGCTCTAGATATTGCTGTAGATCTGTGTGGAAAAGCAAAATCAGTAAGTGATTTCAAATTAATAAAAATAATAATAATACTATAATTTCAATTTTCTTACTCGTTTTACGATGTTAAACCATGTTTAAAATAGATTATATCATCATTTATTTAAAACTTTTTAAATCAGTGTAGCTTAATAATAGACTATATAATGTGAACCACTATATGAATTATTTGGTTAAATTTTCTTATTGAAAATTCTATAATATATGATTATAATTAATATTATATTTATTCTACTATATATTATATATATAATATTTATTGTTCATCCATCAATAAGATATCCCAAGAAAGAAATATTGTAAAATATTTAAATTTTAAGGCTACAGAAAAAATTCTTGCTAGTGATAAATAACATTTTTTATACAAAGTAAATCATTTTAATATTCAATGAAACAAATAGTTTCGGAGATATTGATTTATAAAATTTCAAACTACCACCAACTATTCACAGAAGTATTTAAAAATTAATAATAATCATATAGTTTGGCTAAAATGAAAAGATTCTGTAAATTTTGAATGCTCTTTGATGTTTTATTTCTGAAATATTTTAGAGATAAATAGAATGAATTTTGTAGATAAGAAAGCTTAGTTTTTATAGAAAAAATGCTATAAAAAGTTCGAACTATTCATAAATTTTTGATCGTTTATTACATATTCGTTTCTGTATATAATCGTGAAGAGTATTAATAGAAATCATAATTAATTTCTTAACTATAAATCCAAAATATCATAAATAAAATTAGGAAATACGTTTGTTATGTTGTATAAATTTTATAAAAATTTTTACCATTTAAAACTAAACTACAGATTTTATGCAATACAAAAAGTAAATTAAGCAGATTTTTTTATATATAGAAATTTCAAATAGTTTTGCTATATAGAATAAATTTTCTTGCAAAATTCAAACCACGTTATTTCTAAACTGATTATAACTTTTTCAATATTATCGATTTTCAAATGAATCGCATGTATTAAAATCTAACCAAGACTATATTAGAGTATTTCCAATAAACATTCAATAATTTTACTTAAATAATGTTTAAAAATTATCATAACATGCTTTTCTACACAGCAAATTTTATTTTACTACTGTATCGGCAAATTAATAATTTAGAATCAAAAAATAATTTATTTTTTTTTAAGAAACAGTTAGTTACATTTCTTATGTTTTTTTATATATTATTTTAATCGAACAAATGTCTTCAATAGAATTTATATTTAATAATAAAAAATATATATATTCGAAAATATATACACTCTCATTACACTTTAACAACTTTTTTATTTTTTTTTTAGAAAAATAAAAAGATGGGAATCACAATATAGATGAAGAAACGGATTATTCTAAATTCATTCTCAAAATGAACATTAAATATTAAACGAGAGTATTAAATTTTACATACGAACCTGGTTAATAATTATATTTTATTACATAATTATATGATGATGACTATTAAATCAATCGAAATTATAAATTCTATTAAATAAATATAATAAATTAATTCTGAAATAACAACTACTAAGAAGAAGTGTCAAACTTTAATAAGACTCAAAAGAGTCGTATTGAAGTTTGACACTTCTTCCTAGTAAAGTTTTTATGTGACTATCACAAATTTGACCTTGTTTCTTAAAACTTACAACTTCTAGAACATTTGAAAGTAATAATTATATTTATATACATTATATAATTTTATTAACCAGTTTTATAAGTTTATAACTTACATAATAGTCTTACTGAAAATTTTTTAAATATTTTCCTTGTATCATCAAATTATTCTTATATCAATTTTTAAGTTATTTGTTTTTTTAAGAAAGTTTGCGAATATTTTTCTAAGTTAAACTAAATCCACAATACTATTTAGTAGATTTTATAATTATTAATATAGATTAGTACATAAAATAGAGAATATTTATTTCAATACGCTCTTATAAATATTACTTATTTATATTTAAAAATAAAATATTTTAAACATCTCTAACAGATGCTAGCGTCATATATAAATTGTTTCTAGTATTTTCGGTAAAATTTTTGAATAAATCAGTAACGTTAATTATTAAATTCGTAATAATTTTTTTCCTTATCTTTCCAAATTGCATTTAATTAAGTTAAAATTAAAATATGAAGAATAATTTAGAAGTTTTTTTACCCTCATGCTATTGTTCTCATTGTAGAGATCGAGCGCAACCTCATTGTATTAGCAGCAAAAAAAATATGTATATAAATATATATATATGCATATAATTATTATATATATATAATAATTTTTCTGGAGGTCATCTATCACTGTTGTATCTAAGACTATCAAAAAATACATTGATAAATGCGAATTTTGAAATATAGAAAGTCAGTCAGAAAACATTAGTTATAAAATTCTTATTTAATTAGTATAATTTTTTTTTTATATAAGTATTTACTATTAACACTTAATTTAATTTTTTCAGTGTTTAGTTAGTATATAGTGAAGATTCATTAATATTAACCTACTAATATAGATATGAATCTCATTAGCATTTTAACTGTAATCAATATAATTTAAGTTTTAATCGGTTTACTCAATTTAATCTTACAAGATAAAACTGGCATCTTAGAAATTTAGATGGTCTTCGAGTCTGCACTTTGTATAGGCCAAAGTTTAGGTCAAAAATCATTTTAATTCTAATATTGTAATTTAATTTTATTAATACTGTAGATTTGTATCTTTGTGGTGTTAACACAGTTGACCTCATTTATAGCACATTCTAGGATAACTGAATCGATCGTGTTGCTATACCTACTTAAGGTTAAATAGTAGAGTTTAAATCTTTGCCAAAAAAGAATTTTCTGTAAGATCACGCATTAATTTATTTTAATCCTCCATTCTTAACTCTTCTCTTATAAACTATCTATAAGATATATATATATTCGGCTTCCTCTTTTCTATGGTAAAAATTGTATTTTTTTATTTTTTTAATAAATTAAAAAATAACATAGTATTATTCAATATTTTATTTTTTTACCTTTGAAATATAATTTTACAGATTCTTTTAAACATTTTAAGTGAATATTTGAAATTTTGATATAATTAATAATTTTACGATAGTTTTGTTTTATTCTTCCAACTGCAAAAATGCAGATAGGCTATCACGAAACTACTTATTTTAAAATACGAAACTTGCTATGGAATCGTCCATAAACTACGTCCATGATCTCTTCACACTATTTCAAATAATTTTTGATGCCTTCCCTCCCTTTGTAATTTTTGCAACACCAAGCGTGACTCTCCAATTATGGCATCACAAATATGAAAACCTCTCCCTTCTACTTAAAAATTTTTTCTCTGAATTTTATGTAAAAATAAAAAATACATAAAATAGAACATAGGAACTGTTTTTACATCAATAAAGAATTTATTTTATTGCATATATTCTTTAACATACAAATAAGCTTTCAGATAACTGAATATAAACGCTTAGAAGTAAATATGTCATTATATTTTATTACTAACATATTTCCAAATATGTTAATAGTCTTTTTCTCGAACTATTAAGGCTAAACATTTTATATACTATAAAAAAAATTAAAACTTTAGTCATTTTTACAGCGTGACATCACAATTTGCATGACTCCCTCTTTCTTTTACGTCATTTATCGTCATAAATCTATTACCCCTCCTCCCCTAACTGCGTGAAGCAGTTTTTAGGTACTTCCTATTTCGTTATAATAATCAGATTTAGATCATAAATCGAATTTGGTCGACAAATTTTACAAAGAACTCAAATGAAAAACTTTGAAAAAATCCGTCTAAGGAAAGTCGAGCAGACTGCAGTTCGGACATAAATAGGTGATAACATGATAAATGTGCTTTTTTCGTAAATAGATTAAGAATGCATCTGAAAACTAACTTGTTATATAAACACTTGTTTGATTATAGTTGTAAATTTATTCAGTACGATTTTAGGATTGCTTTCTTCCCCATCAGCAAGAGAACATCATTAGTTACCACATATTCGAATTATAGATTTCTCTGCATAAAAAAAAATAACGAGAGAATCAAGTTGGAAAGGTTATTAACGTAATAATTAAAATTTAATAGTCAGTTAAAGTTCGGACATATAAATAAAATAATAGTTGAGACTTAAATTAGTTTATTATTTTAAATCTCAAACTATTATTTTATTTATATATTAAGGATTAAGTCTCTACTTAATTCTCCATCTGTGATATGTCTCTTGCTAGGTTTCTTCCGAATTACGATGTTTTTTACTTCAATTTTAATAAAATAAATTTTTATTTTATTAAAATTGAAGATGTAATTGTAAGGATCCCCCAACGTATATAGGTCGAAACGTCAGTCTGACACCAGGAGAAGTTTTATGTGTTTCTCCAACACGTGAAATTCCGCCGTCAGGAAATGACCGAAAACTTATTATATTGTTCGATATATTAACTTCGGAATGTGGCACGTGAGTAAGTAGCGCAGTGATCCAGGATAGGAGAATTGATTCGGAAACGCATATATAGTAAAATAACATATATTTATTTAAAATGAACAGAAAAATAGAACATAATATTAACATATTTCCTTGGAGAGAGCTATTTGACGCGAGAGATCATTCCTGGGAGAGAGAGAGAGAGAGAGTAAGAGTAATATACTTCAATCCTTCATTATTCTTTATCTTTGTTCCCTGGTCCTCGTCGGATGTCCACTGACAGGACGAAATCATCCTTCGCTACTACATTTTTCCCACCTTCTGTTCAGAGTCTCAGAGTAGACTCCCGGAGACGTCCGGTCTGTGTGGAGACCTCGGAGCAACTCCCGGACACGTCTGGTCAATTCGGTGACCCCTGAGCGAACTCCTCGTGTAACACAACTCTTTGTTTGATATATATTTTCTATCGTTTATTATTCTTTCTTTATGTTGTGGAGAACAATGTTGTGGAGGGTATTCTCCGGACCGAGTAGTATGATATTTTTATACACAATAAAAATATCATACTAACTTACTCGGTCGGAATGTTTTCCTTTTTTAAGGTGTCACTCCGTTGAAATTTCTTTCGTAATTTTCGACGAGGTGGGGGAGTGAAATCTTGTATCCGACCCGAATTCTGGGTCTCCACATAATTTATTGATATTTTCGTTTCGTAAAAAATTGTGTAAACTATAACAGAGGCGTAACTAGACATTGGCATTTGAGCAGTTGCCAAGGACGCCAGAATCTCTTAAGGGTTATTAT
>WUQG02456002.1:0-12638 GCA_011317285.2 Androctonus mauritanicus
GAAGCTACGAAATATAGCGTTACCGGTTTGAGACATGTATGACATGATCTCTGCCAAGTTTCAAGTTTGCCGGACTTACCCTCCCCCCTCCAGGCGACGACGAGTGTTCAAAATACGCGGTCCGGGCCACAAATTTGCGCAATAAAAAATGTCTCCTGCCGAAGATATTACAGATGGAGGTGTGAATCATGGCGTGACTCTTTTCCGATGTTTCAAATTCATTTTTACTAAATCTTCTAAAATAGCTCTGGCACTCTTGTGGCTAACTCACTTTCCCAAACACACCTGCGCAAAAAATTGTCTAGTGTAGCCGGGGTTTTTGTTTAAGGGTGTTAGTATGTGTCCGGGGTTTTTGGGAGACTTTAAATAATCGAACCAGCTACACCTAGCGAAATTTCTTGAAACGTCCGGACACACTTAAGTTGGTGAGTTAGCCATCTAAAAACTAGCCACAAGTGTGTCAGAGCTAAAAATGAAAAGTTTTTAAGAAAAAACCCAAACCAGTATAGAACCAATCTAAGTGTTGCGATTTAATCTAATCGGATTAGAAAGGAGCGTCTTTGGCATTGACCAGATACCATGATAGTTGGTGTTATAAAAGGTATCAGTGTAATAATTATTTCAAGAAAAAAAAACACTAATAGAACAGAAAATTTTAATATAATAATCAGAACTCAATCATTCATTTAAACATGTTTTTCACAATAAATATGCAGCTATTTATCATTAACGACAATATATTCGTAACAACAAATGTAAACTCATAGATGAGAAAATGATTAACTATAATTAACTATATAACAAATAACATGTTACTAACAATTGTAAACTATACAACTGAGTTGACTTTTTTCTTTTTAATATAACGGCAAACTTACTCATTAATTAACTTTCAAGCCGTACAAATGATAATCACCACATAATAGTATTCGCTTCATCGAATATTATTCAAGGATTATCACATATAAACATATATAAATAAACTAAAATATTTTGTAAAAAATCATGTAGATAATTATGGGCCCAGACTATTTCAAAAAATATCATAAATAACATTTTTTACCAAGTAGATTGGCAATTATGTTTTAAAATGTTTAAATTGTCTGAGAACTTGCTCATTATATTCTTGGAAATATAAAATGAAGTTCGACATTTCGTTTTGCACATATTTGAAGTATAAATTTTAAGAAAATCAACGATCAAATATCAAAATGGTTTATTAACGTGTGTTCTCATAGTAACTCAGACTGGACTAGATTTTTTATCAATTTTTTGGGATTTTTGTACTTTGAGGGGAGAGGGCAAGTCCGCCGAACTTGAAACTTTGCATGGATGAAGTAAATATTGTCCCTAACCGGTCACAATATGATTTAGACATTCATCTAAAATATTTTTGGCAGTAGAAATTCTTTATTGCGCAATTTTGTGGCCTAAACCACGTATTCTGAACACTCGTCGTCACCTGGAGGGGGGAGGGTAAGTCCAGCAAACTTGAAACTTGGCAAGGATCAACTCATACATGTCCTGAACTGGTCACGCTATATTTCGTAGCTTCATCCAAAATATTTTGGACAGCGGAAATTTTTGACTGCGTGAGTTGGCATAGCTGGTCGACCATTTTCGACACTTGTCGTCATCTGGAGGGGGGAGGGTAAGTCGGGTGAACTTGAAACTTGGCAGGAATGAGAGCACATAGAGCAACTAGAGAGCAACTAGGTCACGCTACATTTTATTTCTCCCCCTGCAATAGCTTGGGCTTGGCAAATTTTCATTGAGGTACATTCCTGACGCAAAGGGCAGTTTCTCGACATTTGTCGTCACCTGGAGGGGGGAGGGTTTGCCCGATTTGGCTGAAATTTTGTTTTTAGGTCAAGGCCCACCCTCTGAACGGTCACGCCACATTTTACGGCCATCAAAATTTTTTTCTTATTTTAACCCGTTTTTGCCCTTTTACGGCCCTTAGGGGGCCGCGGGCGGGATAAAATTGGTATCTCCATATTCGTGGTGACCCCTCTGACCATGCCTCGAGGTCAAAACCCCCAGATTCTTGTGGCCGCCAGAATTTATTTGTGGCCGTCAACTTCAGACTCATCAAAAACTTCAATCTTTCGAGAATTATAAACCTATTACATTTTTTCAACAACCATTTTTTCTTTAAAATCGGCGGTTTATTTTGTTTGGAATCTACACGAGCCATTGGTGGGTCATGTATTCGTCTGGGTGAGGCCCCTCATTAGGATTCTGATAGTTTTATACATGTAAAAAAATTTCGCTGAACACGATGGTAGCAAAAAAAATTTTGAGCGTCGTCTGCTAGTCGGTTGGCTTTGGGATTTTTGTAGTTTTTTTGATGTAAAAAAAACCATTCGATGAATTATTTTAAAGATTTGAAAAATAATTTTAGTGTGCATATTGGAAATAATTTTTTTTTTAAAACTCATCCTTTTTTGGGAGTTGATACAGTTGATAAAGCTCTAAACATTTTAGTGGAAAAAACTAGTTGCGGTTTTAAAATTTTAATTGGTTCAATCCCTGTCTTATGATTATATTAATATACTTTCATTTTTTCGCAGTATAATACTTACGAAATGACGTCATAAAACATGAAATTTTTTTATTAGTCAATATTTTGTGTCCGGTAAGACTTAGTGGATGAATTTTTTTTTTCATCTGTAGAAAAGGCTCTGGACTTTCAAAATCCGTAATTTGCATCCATTTTTTTTCAAAAATAAAATAATTATTTAATCTTTATTTAAAGAGTTAAATTTTAAAATAAAATATCTCTTTAGCAAATGATGGATCAAGAAGAAATTTTAAGCATTAGAATATATTTTCGAATTTAAAAAAATGGTTCTAAATATATGTCAATCCTTCAAACGGAGCCAGAAATACAGCATATTTTTAAAATGAGTTGTTGCTTATAAGTTAATTAATTTTTTAACCTTTGCACACAAATCTGATGAAAAAAGCGTGTCGTTCAAAAAATGTCACGATCGGACGTTTTTACGTATAAAGCATATTATATAGCGTGCGATTGTTCAAAATTTTGAATTTTTTACCTAAGATTACCACCCTCAGATATTTAAAAAAAAATTTTGCACTTATGAAATAGACATTTCAAGGCTACTTTTCAGATTTTTAATATAAAATCTATCTGAGTCAGTGATGCTAACGAAACCGAATTTCCCATTATTTACCACCCTTGGATGATTTAAAAAAAAGTTTCAACTTATGACATTGAGATTTCAAGGCTACTTTGAAGATTTTTCAATATAAAATCCATCTGAAACAGTGATTCTATCTAAATTAAGTTAAAATTCATTGTCGATAGTTTTTTCAGCCGATTAAAGTATGTCACATACCATTTACCATCCTTCAATAATTTTTAAAAAAGTCTCGAACTCATGAATCTGAAAATTCTCGGTTTCTTGTGAGATTTTCAACATAAAATCTACTTGAGTCAGTGATTCTATTTAAATCGAATTTCAATTTGTTGCCGCAAGTCTTTTAAACCTATTAAAATTCCTCTCATATCATTTACCACCCTTAGATAATTTGTTCAAAAATTTCATACTTATGAAATTAAGATTTCAAATTTGTATTTTTTTATACACCTTCTCGTAACGCATGTTCCATGTCAAAAACAACTTTTTTAGTTAAAAATATTGAAAACCTCGAGTCACTTGTCATTCATGTTCCTTTTTTTCTATTCAAGTTTTAATTTTTTTGAAACTTCGTTAATTACTATTTTTAAAATTTTCAGCCGCATAAATATTTTATTAAATTTATATTTTTCAATAATTTCAGACGCGTTCCGGTTGATGATTCTCAATCCTCCAAAAGTATAAACATTTCTTTTGAAAATGCATCCCATTATAAAAATACTGAAGAAAAATCTAAAGTCAATGCTGAATCGGTAATGAAAAAGAATATAAATGATCTGCAAAGTAATAGCAGGAATCCTATATATAATAATGATTGGTCAACTAAGTCCAATATAAATTATTTTGATAATTTAAAAAATCATAACTTTGCCATCGGTAGGACAGAAGATTATTGTTCCGTTGATTATGTTGATAATTGCAGTAAAGCTCATAAAAAAATTAAAATTAACCACAATTTTGACACAGAAACGAATGAACTTGATTTTCCGCAAGTGAAAAATGTCGAGAATATCGTTGCAAAAAAAGTTTTTACAGCAAAGTTCAACAAAGTTGATTCAAACTGCGTTGCTAAGCAAATGAACGAGTTCGATCCAAACCAGGTTATTGACAGATATGTCGACAAAGTCGACTTCTCAATTAAAAATTCACCTGTACATGAATTTACGAATGCTGCAAAAAATACGCCCGATTCCTATTTCAAAAACTTGGAAAATTTTGAAGAAATGGAGGTTATTGAAACAATTGTTTTTTATAATAGTGACATGAAAAATGTTGTTTCAAATTTGGATGAAAATGAGGCAGAAATGTCGTTTGAAGGAAATTGTTATGGGTCCGGAAATGAAAATGATAAAAACTTTGCAGAAAACATTGTAGAATATCCTACAATAAATGACATTCATAGTAACACACTTACAGCAAATAATCAGGATAGTTTTCAAAATCAGTTTAGAAGGCATAGCAACTTATCTGATCTTTCCTATCAGACGAATTCTGATAGCGCCTTGAATTTTTCAGACGCTGATGATGATGGTCTTGGGAGGAAAACGCGAATAATTGTTGAACCACTCTATTTTGTTTCACAGCTGCAGGACATGTTCAAAGAACATCAAGCTCAAGAGTTTAATAATGGTCAACATTGCGGAAACGACTTGCAATTTGACCGATTCAAGAAGGATGGGTTACGTACGCGTCTTTTATATGCCTGCAATCAGTGTGGCTATGATCGTTGGATTGATTCCGAGGAATCAAATGACAACGTGATGGACATAAATATTTGTGCAGTGATTGGAACGTTGACAGCTGGTACAGGATTTGCGACTGCAGAAGAACAATTTGCTGCAATTAACATAAGTTTCATGTCTAATCAAAAGTTTATTGAGACTCGATTAGACCTTGTACCGGCTATTCAGAAAGCATGTGATGAGCAACTGCTTATAAACGGAGAAGAAGAATCTAGAGTGGCGATAGAAAAAGGATTTTTCATAATATATGAGGGTGAAACATATGCTATAATAGCTGTAAAGATAGATGGCGTTTGGAACATAAGGTCTTACCATTCAGGGAGCTATACTTCTTCAGCTGGCATAGCTTATATTTGTGGTGATCACACAGGAAAGGTTTTATACGTAGGTTATAAAGGAAAAAATTGTTCTAAATGTGCGTGGTATGAGCGTCATGGTTTAGAGGCTCCAGTGCATCTTTGTTTCAAAAATTGGAATGGTAGCGCATCGAGCATGGAAAGTGCTATAATTCTTGAAGGTTTTCAATGTAGTATGGATACTCATAAACTGATATATAAGGACGTAATAGGAGACAGGGATGCCTCCGTATTTATAAAATTGGTTGACAACAGGGTGTATGAAAAAGTAGATGTTGAACTCGTCAAAGTAGACTGCGTAAATCATTTGTACCGTAATTTTTGTAACGCTATTACAGCGATTTCAAAAACCAAAATTAATCCTAACAGTTTAAAACGAGGTGAAGTGAAAAATTTCAGAGGTTTCATTAAAAGAAGTGGTTTTAGACTAAGGCTTGTCATTGAAAAGTTATCAGAAAAGAGGAGACGGGAGAGTGGTACTGTGGAAGAGAAGGCATCCAGACTTCAACTTGATATATTAGATATCACAGACCATGTGTTTGGTAATCACACAAAGTGTGCTAATCACGATTTTTCTTGCGATGGAAGAGAAAGTGATAAAAATTGGATACCTCTTTTAAAAAAAACAGGCATTTATAGTCAACTGAATCACGAGGTAGAGAAATTAAGTGCAAGATCTCGAAGCTTAATTATCAATAAAACAACAAATATTGTTGAAAATGTAAACTCTGTTGTTGCCAAATTAGCTGGCGGAAAAAGGATAAATAAGGCTCTACGTGATAATGAGTACCTTATAGGACAACTCGCTGCTATTCAGAGTAGTACCCAACGAGTCACATTACAAATATTTCAGGCAGCGGGAAAGGAGGTTCCTGTAGTCGCTCATACGTTGAAAACTAGAAGAATTCAGCAAAATGCATATAATGCAGAAAAACGAGCCAGTAATGGGAGAATGCGCAATAAACGCCATGAAGATGCTGACGATGATTATGGCGCTGATTGCGATGAAGGGGAATACGATCCTGAAATTTTTAATAATATGAAAAACGTTATTGAAAATGAATTGAAAAATTGGCAAAGTCAACGAGATGATATTGAAAGACAAACCATTGGTCAAGGGAATAATTCAAAATGGCGACACTATCGCAAAAAATTGATAACCTCTTCAAATATTGGTCCAATATGTAAAATGAGATCTTACACTTCATGTGAAGGAAATGTTAAAAAAATTCTCTATCCAATTGATTTATCTGGAGAGCTTGCAATACAATATGGCAAAGTCAGCGAAGATAAAGCCATAAAACTTGTGGAAGAGAAACTGGGAATTCACGTCGAAAAATGTGGTTTATTTATAAGTCGTGAAACTTTTTATATTGCTGCTTCACCAGATGGTTTAATTCGTCTCACCGAAAACAATACAGAGCTTGAATTGCCTTTTGGTCGAGGACAGCTTGAAATAAAATCTATTTATAAACATAGAGATAAAGAACCCCTAAATGCAGTTCTGGGGGACAAAAATTTTCGGAATATTTTTGCCATCAAGAGAGTTGGCGGAAAAAATGTCCCAGATACATCAAAGATGAATCAAAATCACAACCATTACTATCAAATACAAACCGCTTTGTATTGCACCGAGAGGGACTTTTGCATTCTTGTTTTATATACTGATAAAGGTATTCATTGTACCACAGTTACGAGGGATGATAATTTTATTCAACGCAGAATTTTACCACTAATTCAAAAATTTTGGAGTAACTGCATACTTCCTGAATTAATTTATAAAAGATATCCAAGAAATCTCAAAATAAAAGATCCTCAGTACATTATCGACGCTCAGAAAAAGAGAAAAGACAAGGAGAAAAACAACAAAAATGACGAGGAAATGGAATTTCCTCGCGATGAAATACTAGCCAACACAGCTGACATTCAAAGAAGGCGCGAAGAATATTTAAATTTTCAACCTGATTTAGCAAGAGCATTAATCAACGTCAATTCGCGAGAACCATTAACTCACAACTCCGTCGAGTTATTTCTCCGAATTCTAAAAGCATCGAGGCAAGATTTAGATATACATCCAATACAGTACTTTAGATACCGGAGTCTCATTATTCCAGCTGTGCGTGAGAAAATGTGCTTGCAGATGATAGGAGGTACCAATAATCTTCCTCATTATTGGACCTTAGTGTATTACAAAGATTTGTTGACCATATATAGCAGTAAATCTCCAAAAAAAAATTCATTTGGATCATTGCCCAGGGACGTTAAAAGATACATAAAATGTCGTTTTCCAATAATTGACGTCCAAAAAGATATTATCTTCGCTCAAGTTACACAGCAAAATCGCAACTCTCATGCAGGCGGAGTTTATGCCGCAGCATTTGCTACGGCATGGGCATTTGGCCATGATCCTGAAGAAATCAATTATGATACAAGCGAGTTAATTATGAGAAATCATCTCGGAATCATGCTGAAACAAAATCAACTTCGAGAATTTCCTGGACGTCCAAACGTTAATAATGGTTCCCAAACTGATGAAGATCAAGAGGAAGAAGATCAAAGTGATGAAGAGCATGAAAAAAGTAATTTTTCTAATAAAGAGACCTCTCACTCATCCAGAAGCGAAGTTACATCGGATAGATCAACGGGAAATGAGTCTTTCAGTGATGAAGCTTCCAGTGACGAAACGTTACCAAGTAATGATGAAATTTCCGATGAAGAAGAATGTAATAGAAACAATGGCCATAAGAATTATAAAAGCGATCACAATCATAAAAATGATAAAAAACGTAATGATGATGATGAGAATAGGCGTTATGGAGAAGGTACGCCGTCTGAAGACTCTGATGATAACGAAAATAATCAGATTGATCGTATAGCACAAATCATTGCCGCAAATGAAAGCATAACCGAGGAACAAGTTCTTTTGGATGTTGCAAGACCCGAAATGTTCATGGTAGAAGATCATTCAATTGAGTTTTTCCTAAACATTTTACGAAATTCTCCTAGTGTTACTCAAAATTTTGAAATCACACCAGTGCAAATGTTTCGTTATGTTGATTTGATACAAGATATTGATTTAAGCAAACCGCAGCTTCAAATAATTGGTGGAATGGTTGGTTGTAGACACTGGATTACTATTTATCGGGATGGAGATCAACTGCATATTTATGATAGTTTGAGTCCTCGGACTCCAAGCTTTCTAACCATGAATGATCGCTTTCAACGCTACATTCAAAGAAGATATATTGACAGTGCTATAAATTTGTCAATTGCGAACATTCATTTTCATAAGGTTACTCGTCAACCTCCAGGTAATGGTTGTGGAATGTACGCCTGTGCTTACGCTACATCAATAGTTTTGGGCAAAGATCCATCCCGAATAAATTTTTCCGAGGATGAGCAAAGAATGAGAGATCATTTCACAGAAATTATTCTAACAAAAAACTTATCTGAATTTCCAAAAAGTATCATTGGTAGAGTTTAAATGTGAGACAATTGAATTATAAATTCCTGGGGTAATTTAAATACAAAATGCATGAAAGATGAGTTTACTCATAATTTGAAGTAATGAAAACATACCATATTATAAAAAAAGGAAACAGGAACGATTTTTCCATTATAATTCTAAATGCAGTCACAATACGAACAAAGTTAGTAAAAAATGATCTTCAAAGAACAGCAAAATTAATTTATCATCAATTTATTTTGAACATCCGTACAGATCCACTAAATTCAAACCGTTATTGAAGAATTACTGTACGTAAAAATTTAAAACGAATAATAACACAGATTTACGATAATTCTGAGTGTTGAAAAAGAATAAGAACAGAAATGAGATGAGCAAAGCTCGAATAATAGAAAATGGCAAAGAATCATGATAACTGAATTCAATCTAAGATAATTGCTTTAATATGAAAGCAATTATAAATGTCTAAGACAGAGTCTTATGTCAATGAGCTGCGTATAAACCGATAATAGAGAGTTTCATTATTAAGTGATCATAAAAATTAATATACACTGATATATGAATATTGTTAATAACAAAGTTAGTGAAAATCACGGAAACGAGCTTCGAAGGAGACGACAAAATTATTACGAGGTGGAGTTTTAATGGGTTCAAGCCCCATACACGGAGAAGTTCGCATACTTCTTGTCACGGTGCGAAGGCATTTCTCCAACTCGTCGGATAAACAAAAAAAAAAAAATGGTCCATAACAAGAATTGCAATAAGAAGAAATTAAATTACTTTTTGTTAAAACGAGTTGATAAAAAGGGGCCAATCTATTTTCCTGCTTCTTGTCTTTTTGCACATGCGCAATGCTCTAATTTGATTGTAGATTGCCGATAATTTTCTTTTGGTAAATCCCATCTAAAGTTCCCCCCTTTTGCTCTCGTGAAGTGTAGCTTGGAAATCGAGGAAGAAGCATACTGTATCGAGTTTTTAGCTCTTTCAACCTGAGAGAATCAAAGAAGGTGAGTTTCAAATTTTTTTTTTCAATTCAGGACTTTTTAAATGAAGTCTAAGCAAACATTTAAAACACACGATTAACAAATTATAACAATGCTCAAAGAGTAAAACTAACCTTATGGACCGTACGTCCAATAAAAGTACGTCAATTAATCCAGCAAGAGATGATGCGCAATTTTTTATGCTCTCCAGAATCTCAGGAAAAGCGGTTTTGAGGCCTAAAATGATACTTTTGGCCCTTCAAACCCATTAGAATCAGTGACTTCAGTTCTAAATATGTCATAAATATGCTGAAGACTCTGAAAACATTGTTAACGCAGTCAGAGTGCGTTTACCCCCACTCGGAAATTTTTTATGATCTCCAGAATCTCAGAAATGGTAGTTTAGAGGCCTCAAATTGCATTTTCGGCTCCTCGAACCCATTAGAATCAGTGACTTCAGTTATAAATATATCATAAATATGCTGAAGACTCTGATAAACATTTTCCACACATTTAGAGACTGTTTACCCCCACTCGGAAATTTTAAAAGGACTCTGACTGTGTTAACAATGTTTCTAAGATTCTTGAGCATGTTCATGACATATTTATAATTTAAGTCACCGATTCTAATGGGTTCGAGGGGTCAAGAATACAATTTCAGGCCTCAAAACAGGCATTTCTAAGATTATGGAGATCATAAAAAATTTCTACGTGGGGGTAAACAGACTTCGACTGCGTGGACGATGTTTGTGAGAGTCTTCAGTATCTTCGTGGCGTATTTAGAACAGAAATCACTGATTCTGATGGGTTCGAGGGGCCAAAAATACAATTTTAGGCCTCAAAGCTACCATTTCTGAGAACCTGGAGAACATGAAAAATTTTTAAGTGGGGGTAAACGTGCTCTGATTGTGTGGACAATAATTCTAAGAGTCTTTAGAATATTTTGAACTCACTTCGGGACGAAGTTACTGATTCTAATTTGTTCAGGGGGCCGAAAATACAATTGTAGGCCTCAAAACCCTCATTTCTGAGATTCTGAAGATGATAAAAAATTTCTGAGTAGGGGTAAACCGACTTTGACTGTATGGAAAATGTTTCTCAGAGTCATAAGCATATTTACAACATATTGCGAACTGAAGTTACTGATTCTAATAGGTTCGGGTGGCCAAAAATATGATTTTAGGCCTCAAAAGTACCATTTCTGAGATTTTGGGGATTATAAAAAATTCCTGAGTGGGGGTAAATGGACACTGACTGTGTGGACGATGTTTCTGAGAGTCTTTAGTATCTTCGTGGCGTATTTAGAACTGATATCACTGATTCTGATGGGTTTGAGGGGCCAAAAATACTATTTTAGGCCTCAAAGCTACCATTTCTGAGAACCTGGAGATCATGAAAAATTTCTGGGTACTTTTTCATGGCCATAATCGTTCTCAGCGACCTCGAAAACCCCAGATAACGCTTTTGTACGCAATTCCACCCACTCTCAACCGCTGTTCCTGAAGAATAGCTTCACCGTTCCCCAGGTGAATCCTATGAATTTTTAACTCTCATATTCGTGAGTATTATATAAAAAGATACATCTATAACGAAATTTCAAATTCCTAAATTTATTTTTGCGTGAATTTCTGTTTTTCAAGAAACAATCTAAAGAGTACCAATAAAGTAGAAATTTGGCAAATTTTCAAAAAATTGATAAATTTTGGTTTTGTTTGAAAAAACAAGACCTTTTTTCCACATGTTTGGGGCTTCTAAAAAAGTGAAAAAAATAATGTTGAGTCCGAACATTGCTGAAAATGGCTAGGAATAGTGGCAAATGCTGCGTTCATAATTGTAAAACTTCCGACAATTACAAAAATAATCTGCATGAATAAACCTCATCTTTGCAGTTAAAATCAATTTTTTTTAATTGAAAAACTTTGAATGTTTTCAAAAATTGTCAAAAAATCATTATTGCACTAGTTCTGAATTATTCGAAGACATTTTTGAGAAAGTAACTTGAAAAAACCTTCTTAGCAATAGTTTTTAGTGACTTTTTTCAGCCTTTGAGGATTACGTCGGGGTTCAATAATTTTCGCAAAGGAATATCTATTATTTTCCATTTCATAATAATTAATTTTTAAGTGTTTTATCTTAAATTCATGTAAAAAATCAGTTGTGACGGTAATTCTTAGAAAAAAAATTACAAATCTCGGATTGTCGGTTTTTTTTTAATATTTCCCAAGACGTATGTGCCATTTATGGCACGCGAAGTTCTAACTTACAATCCCAGGAACAAAGTAATTTTTACTTTTTAATTATTTAGTCATTTGGAAATTACGTTTTTCAAAATTTTCACAACTTTTGCGAGGAAATATAAAATACCCTCCTCATTTTCGTTGCCACTGAGACAAATCTTTTTGTTATTGAAAATCGACAAAAAATGACCTTTATTCGATTCATTGAAAATTTTCTTTCATTTTTCAAAAAAAAAAAAGTTTTATTTCTTCAAAACGTTGATATTCTTCCAATCATTCCAAGAATGCTATAAATTAATTATATTTTTTGCCTCTATTTATTGATACCCAATTTACATATTTTGAATGCCCCGCGTTGTGTGAAATCGTCTGTTCCCAGCGCCGTCTACATTTCTCTGCCAATTTTCTAACATTGCGTTGAAGCACCGCGGACCAACAACGGCTCTAGTCTCTAGTCATCATGTTTATCTCCCTCGCATTGCTTTTTTTACCAAAAGTCTTTTTTATATCTGCATTATGTGCCCTTCTTTTATTAGTGCATAAAATAAAATTGGTGTGAGGTAAAAAAAGTAACATTATAAAAATATACTGAGGAAGTGCACGAAACAGAAAATTGAGCGTGGTTAATTGATGGTTCAGAAAAATCTGTTCCACTGGAAACTCTTGATAATTTTTTTCACATGAAACTGA
>WUQG02456013.1:0-12637 GCA_011317285.2 Androctonus mauritanicus
ACATGTTTTTTTTTAATGTGGAAGAATATAAAGGACGTTAATGTCATCATCTGCTTTGTTTTTGTTGCCCCAAATCCTCATTTAAAATTTTCAGAGGAGAAGACAAAGCATTTCTATGCTGAATGGCAAAATGTTTTCACATGAGTAGTCTGGCCAATCTCCATGATGGGGTCAGTCATAAAGTGATGAAATGGGTTCAGTAACTTAGGCCTGAACTCCCAAGTAAAAATTTATAAATGTAGGATCTAGAATTAAATCCATATTTTTTGCTGCATAGTAATCTATAGTTCAAAAGTAGTGTAAAACAACAAAACTAGAACTTCAAATCCTCACAGTAATCATTGTCATTATCATCATCATCATCATTTTTGTTTTATCTATTGCTGGATATATGTTTCCTTTTATTTTCAGATGTACTTATCTTGTGCAATATCATCCACTAGGAACCAGTTACTTATATCACCATCTCTATCATTTGTATTCCCTTCCAGAATGTCTTTTTCCCTGCCTTTGTTACCACTCTGTAATTCTTTCTGTCCATCGATTATCAGTATATCTTGCTAAGTGACCTATCCAATGCCACTTATTGCTTCTAACTGCTACCATTGTGTCTTCTACTTTGATTTGTTCTCTTATCCAGATTTTTGTCTTGCAGTCCCTCCTGGTGAATCCTAACATATATCTTTTCATGATTTTTTGGATTATTGCTAGTTTTTGTTCCATTTTCTTTATAAGAGTCTGTGTTTCATAGCTGTATATCATTACTGGTAGTATGCACATGTTGAAGAGTTTCCTTTTAACCATATCAGTATCCTGTTATTCCTTCAGAAGTTACTGTATCAGCCATATGCATGCCATCCCAACTGCATCCTATGATGAATTTCCCTCATCTGTTTTCCTTATGTTGTGATTTCCTGTCCTAAGTACTTGAATTCTTCCACTCTCAATTGTCCAGCCTTCTATCATCACTGCATCTAGATTTACTTTTGTGTTGAATATTACCTCTGTCTTCTCATAGTTCATTTGTAATCTTACTTTCTTGCTTTCTTTCTTGAGGTCACTTAGCATTTCCTGTAGTTCATTTGCTGTTTGAGCAAACTGCATTATGTCATCTGTAAATCTCAGGTGGTTGAGATATTCTTCATTGATATTTATTCCTTTGAGTTCCCATCCATTTATTTGTCAGAATATTTTTTATAGGCATACTGTAAGCAGTTTCAGTGAGATGCTGTCTTCTTGATGAACTCCTTGTTGGATTTTTATTTTCCTGCTCTCTTTGTGTAATTGTATTATTGCTGTTGCTTCTTCACAGATGATACATAGTAGTTCTGTGTCTGTGATGGTCTATTCTTTGATTACTTAATGCTGTTAATATTGTCCCTATAGATACTGAATTGAATACTTCTTTAATCTATGAATATTGTACTAAGTGGAATATGATATTTTTTGCATTTTTCTTTCAGTTGATTGACTATGTGTATGTGATCCATCATTGAATAGCCTTTCTGAAATCCAGCTTGCTTTGTTGGTTGGTTCAAATCCAGTACTTGTTCCAATTTTCTTGTAAGGATGATTGTAAAGACTTTGTATATTGCCAACAGTATTCTGATAGGCCTGTACTTTTTTAGATCTATTTTAGCTCCCTTCTTATGTATTGGCACTATGACTGCATTTTTTCAGCCATCCAATATTTGTCTTGTTTGTATGTAGTCGGGAGACTATCCTGGTGAGTTGCTAGAATACTAGTAAGTTTGATGTTGATGTTATGTTCTCCTAGGGCTTTTCCACACTTCATCTTCTTAACTGCTTTCTCTACTTTTTGCAGTAGTATTTTTGAGATATCTTCTGTCTTTGCCTCAGTTAGTCTCTTGGTTTATATAGTTCCTCATAGAAGGTTTTTGCCTTTTCTGCTACTGGTCTTTTCTTCTATTCTTGGTCAGTGATAAGTTCTCTATTATTATCTTTAATTGCATTTAGTTGGTGTTTGCCAGTCATCATGTCTCCTCTGCTGATCAGAGGCTACTGCTGTTCTCAATGGCCATTTGAATTCTTTCTGTGTCGAATCTTCATATATCATCTCTGATTTTTTTTTGTACTCTTTTGCACATTTCTCTATATTCTATTTGGTCAGTAGTCAATTTGATCTTCATCTTCCTTCTCTTTTTAATCATATGCTTATATGTTTTGGTGAATATTTTCTTGACAGGTTTTTTGGTTGAATTCTTGTGGTTTCCTTTGCACTATCTCTAATGATAGTCACCATTTCATTGTATACCTTCTGTATGTCAGTTTCCTCTTCTACAAGCACTTGGAATCTGTTCTGCAACTTTAGACTGTATTCTTCCTTTTTTAAGTTATCCCAAGTTGATCTTTTGTCTTCTGTATTATGTTAGCATCTTCTTTCATATTGTATATCCAGCTTGACTTTGGCATGTACTAGTCATTGGTCACTGCTAGTGTTGAACTAATTGAGTATGGAAATATCTTTGATTTACAGCCAGGATGCAGTCAATCTCGTTCTTGTCTGTCCACTGGAGCTAATCCATGTCCATTTTCATTGTTCTTTCTTGTTGAAGAAAGTGTTCATTATCCTCAATTTGGCATGAGTCACAAATTTTACTAGTCTTTTGCCTCTCTTGTTTTGTATACCAATGCCATAATTTCCCATACATTCTTTGTCTTGTTGTTTTCTTCCATCCTTTACAATTTCAGGCATTTTCAACTTTTGACTAAATCCGATTTATGATGGAAGGATTTGAACGAAATCTTATCATAAGTCAAGGTCTACCTCTATTTGGTAGCACTGAAAGTATAAAAATTCTTAAAAAGAAACATGAGTGCCAAATTGTATTATTAAAATTCCAGAATTATCAGATTATTTACATATTTTGAAATCCTCATTTAAGTGAGCATTTTTTAATGTGTGTTGGATTTTAGAAAATTTATTGTAGTTTAAAATTTCATTCTTTCTTATTAATTATTTTCACAACATAATATCATTATTAATAATAATTTTGGTTATTAGTCTAATATAGAATTTCTTATTATATAAAAATTTAAATTTCTTTTATTTCAGGTATTCTTTTCTTCAGCTAAAGGTGGATCATCCTGTCAAATATATTTCATGACTCTTAACAAACCTGGAATGGCAAACTGGTAACATTGTACAATATAAATCACAGTTCATAGACTATGTTTGTGAGAAGTATCGAAGTTAGTTTTTTATAACATTGCTTTTCAATGGAATCCGAGAAGCAAGAAGATTTTTAAGATAATGCTGCAACAGCACCCTCTACTGTAAAGTTTGTTTGTTTTATACTTTGCTCAACACTCTTATGATGAGTTTACATCCTTCATTATAATTATCTTTTGTTTATTTGATGATGTACATAAAAAGTAGTTCTTTTTTTTATTATTATAATAATTTCATTTGTATTCTGTTTGTAACAATCTCACTTTATCAGTCCCTCATTCTATGCGAATCACCTTAAAAATGGCATCGGGATTAGAAAGAAATTGTATTTTGTTTGATAAGAAATTAAGAAGAAATATTTAAAAATGTTAATAAAGTTGGTGCTGTTTCACTTTGATATATTGGTGCTAAGCTTTTATAAATAGTTCAAGTCTTTGTTATACCATAACCAATATTCAAAATACTTTATAATTCATTATTATAATGCTTTAAATTTGTTTTTTGAAGTATGTATCAACACAACTTATGTATCGTACACAGAATGGCAAATTATTGAGTATGTATCAGCTTAAGTTATTCTAAGTAATTAAATTACAGAATTTGTTCCCAGCCACAGAAATATTGAACGAATATTGGAAATGAAATAATTCAGATATTTATAGTTACTAATATAGAAAGGCAAGATTTTGGCTCATAACATTCATTGAAAATTATTTAAATTTGATAGATTTTTATATACTTTATACCCTGAAATTGTTATCATAGGATAATGATAATACATTAATTGTATTAAATGTTTGCTCAACAATATTAATATAAGAAATTGGGGGGAAATGCAGAAAAGAAAGAAAATGTTTAATTTTTTATGTATTACTGATTAATCTATTTGCAAATGTTATTTCATTCAAACTAGAACATTTGAAACTGTACATATTTAAACATTCGGCAGATTCATAATTTATTATATAAATTTTGTAAAGCAAATGTATATTTGTACTAATTGGACTTTTTTCTTTTAAAAAATATTGAAATAGAAATGTAATTAACAAAACAAAATGTATAGTATCAGAATGTTAGTTTCAAAGGAAATTAATTGCATTTGGGCTGGTCTTTTTTTCTTTTGTGACAATAGCGTAAATGTCATTTTTTAATTTTTACTCGAAGAAATACTCTTAACTAGCCAAGAATAAAAATTTAAGAGACCATCATATCACTACCAAATAATTCACCCTACTATCAATAATTTAGAAAGATACTTTTCATATTTCATCATTATGTATATATCACACATGATAATTTTGAAACTCGATTTTTTTAGAATTAACAAAATGACCATCCACATTGGAAATAGGTCTATTTGTATCTTAAAAAAGTACAAATAAGGCATAATCCAGGATCGTTTTGAGGTCCAGAGGGAAGTGAATCCCCAGCCTTACTTAGTGGTCAACCAGGGCCTCAATTAGCAATGCATTTATTAAGTCCAATTTGGGGCCTTAATTATCTGGCCTCTTGTACGATTCTAAGTTCGAGCCTGTACTGTGGGTGGACAGTAGTTATGAGTTTTCTATTTCAGCATCTCTTTTTCCTTGTTTTGTTTAAGACCAGCCTTAATTTTAATTCTTTTCTCTTAAGTTTTATAAAAAAAATTAATTTTCAAAAATTTAAATAAAATTTAAATTAAGTTTTTCTGGTTAGAATAACATTTTTAATTAAGGAATTTATTTATTTCCTTAATTTTTTGTATAATAATGATCTTAGATTAGTTGTTTTTAAAGAAGAACAAGCAATTTACTGTAAATAAAATAGAGAAAAATGATACGTTTGTTTGTAATTTTAAATTTTTTTTAACTGCTTATATTTTATTCTACATAAACTTTTGTTTGTTGCAGAATGATGCAAATATAATATGCTAAAATTAATTAATAATTTTACATATTTCATTGTGAATATTTATTGAAAATAAAAGAATGTTAGTACATAAATTGAATGCTTAATTTTTATTATAAGAAGTTGAACAATAAAAAAAATTTCAAATGCATTTTTCCTCGTGTTACATCTGACAAATTATTTGCCAAATGTAACAGAATTTAGCATTAAATATTTTATATATATTATATTTACTTCAAAACCTAAAAATTATTGAACACTAAGGATGCAATGAATTGTTTAGATTTTTCCTCACAATATAGTTATCAAAAGAGATGTTGTACAGTCATTTACCGTTCAACATATTTCTTGTGTTTTGTGTATTAATAATAATTTTTTTTTTTCTTGCTGTTTTTACACCCCTTTCCAGTCAATGAGATTACTAAAGGGTGGGACTATTCCAACTATGGGCTGCACCCACACTCATAGAGGACACCAGATGGTGAAGGACGGAGATTGCCAGGCTGGGCTTGGAACTCCAAAAAGACTTTTCAGAAGATGCTGAACCTGGGGCACGAATCTAGGTTTTTCTGTGTGGCATGCCAACATGTTACCATGCAGCCATCAGGCAGCTGTGTATCAACAATCATAAATTATGCTAATTTAAATTATTAAAAACGATAAATTAATAATAAAATACACAATGCTGTTTCACTTTCTTAAAATTAAATTATTAATTTTAAGATTCTTATTAAATATAACATTTACAATTACAGGGTGTTCTGTTAATAGACCAACAAATTCGGAGAGTTGTTAGTAGACATCAAGAGGAACAAAGATTACAATGGAACATGGTGTCGCAAACCACGTTGAGAGTGTGAAAATTGCGAAAAACACGTGCAGGTTTTGACATCACACTGGAACAACAAAAAGTACAATAATAACAACAAAAAGATTTATTTTGTTAATTATTACGAGTTGTTGGAAGTGGCGGCTGCTGATGTCATTGCACAGTGTACAACGACGTAAAAATGATTCCCGGACACACTCGAAGATATCAGGTATGCTTTTGATGTCTACCGATTTTCATCCTCTCAGCATTATTTGCAACACCATGTTCCATTGCAATTCTTGTTCCTCTTGATGTCTACTAACAACCCTCTGAGTTTTTAGTCCATTTGCAGAACACCCTGTATACATAAATTGTAAACATTATGGTTAAAAGAAGTATCATAAAGTTTTAAAAATTTCAGAAATTTATTTCAAAAGTTTTTGGAAATGTTATATATATATTAAGTGAACTTACAATTCTATATGTACAATATATACATAAAAATCTAGATTGGACTTAATTTTTAGATTATAATAATGCTATTTCAAGAGATTTACAATTAATTTCAAATTTAAAAATAAAAATAAATGGCAGAAACAAAAGTTAAAATGGGAAATGTTCTGATATTTTCATTCTTTCAAAAACTGTTTTACAAATTAAAAATAAAGTAAATTAATAGCAATAGAATATTTATAAAAGTTGTTCAAAACCCTAAATATAGAATAGTTTAAAGATATCTAATTGGAATATATACTAATAAAAGAATGAGTAAATTAAATTTTAAGATTAAAACTTTAAAATAAGTATGATGATAAAAGTATTGGTAAATATATAATATAATTAAAATATAAAATTAATAGATAGATTTAAAAATAAAATATTTTAATAAGATACCATGAGAATTAAGAAAGGAAGTTAAAGAATTAACGAAGCACTTTTTTAAGTACAGAGTGTCCATAAATTATTCACCAGATAAAAAACCTAAAAAGATATAAAAAAAAGGGTTTACTGCATTTTATTCTATAACAAAGAATTTTTTCTCGTGTGGCAGCATCTAACAAGCACTTTTGTCTTGCATTACAACAAAAATGCCATCTACAAGTGAAAAAGTAATGTGTGTTCTTTGGCAAACAGAATTACCAAAGACAGTTATGAGATGGTTTAGATATGAATTTCATAAACATATGCCAACTGAATAATCAATTAAATGATGATTGAAACAATTTAAAGACAACTGGGAGCATGTTGCATCAGAAAGGTGGAGGTAGGTCTAATGTGTGTGAAGAACAACTGCCACTATACAGGAAACATTTTGACACAGTTCTAACAAGTCCATTCATTCCGCTAGTCTTGAACTAAGGATGCCTAGATCAACAGTACACAAAGTGGTTCATGAGCAATTGAGCTTACTGTATATAAAGTGCAGTTTGTTCAGCAATTTAAATCTGATGACAGACCACATCACAAGGAATTCACTGTAGAAATGCTTGATTGCAAGGCCAATGACAGCTTGTTTCTTGATAAAGTGAAGTTCAATGATGATGCAACATTATGTGTCAGGTAAAGTTAACTGACATAATTGCAGAATATGGAGATCAGAAAACTCCCTCACGAATTATCTCACTTATGTTGTTTTAGAACATGAGGGAGACAGTTCTAAAGCAAACCCGTTTGGTGCATACTGACAATCAACCAGGTGATTGGTCTCTTTTCTTCTTAGAGCCAACAATTAATGTGAAAATTTACTTGGAAATGCTTGAACATTTTGCAGTACCTCATGGAGAATAGATAGCTGAATGTAATATTCATCAGGATAGAGACCTTCACATTGGGCCGCAGTTGTATGGGATTTCTTAATGAAAAATTCCCAGACCGACGGATCAGTCAAAGTAATCCCAATTACATGCCCATCACATTCTCCTGATATGCCTCTGGATTTCTTTTTCTGGAGTTGCATGAAAGATAGAATGTATGCAAGGAAAATGAACAACGTAATTGAGTTGAGAGAGAGGATTATTCAAGAAATTGCAACTGTGACCCTGCAAACACCTAAGAATGTATGGAGGGAAATTGAGTACAGGCTAGATATTCTTCAAACAACTAATGGTGCTCATGTGGAAGTGTTCTGAGGAACTGTTATGTTTTAAATTATTTGAAAAAATTCTTTTGAGCTATAGAATAAAAATGCAGTAAATCTTTTTTGACATCTTTTCAGGTTTTTTTATCAATTACAATTCTTAATCCAGTGAATAATTTATGGACACCTTGTATAATGATAAAAATCCTTGTAAATAATAAAAATGCAATAATACTAAAGTTTTAAATACCTGCTTTTTATTACTATTTCACACAGATACATCAGCTCTTATAACAAGTTAAGCTTTAAAAACAGAAAAAACCACTTGCTTATTAAACAACACCATAGTTGTTCATAACAGCACTATAAGCAAGTAACAACATTTTAATACCGTAAAATGTTTTCAGACTCTGTAACAGTCTCTTATCAGTACATGCTTCTTAACGATACAACAGCATCTGATGCTGTTGTATTGTTAAGAAACATGTACTGATGAGAGACTGTTACAGAGTCCGAAAACGTTTTACAGTATTAAAATATTGTTACTTGCTTATAGTGCTGTGAAGTTAGGCTTTTTATTATAAAATGTTTTTGGTCTTTCTAAAGACCCACTTCAGTATACACACTTTATAAAATGAACACTTTAGAACATAAAATATTAGAACAAATGAGTTTAGAATTTTTAAAAAAAAGTTCTTAAAAAGTTTTTAAACAAACAATTCTTTAACCTTTTTTCATATCAGTATTTTTGCTTATACACGATTCAAGTATTGAATCATGTATAAGCAAAAATACTGATATAAAAAAGAATATGGTTATATGGTTTTTTGCTGATCGTGTATAAGCAAAAAACCATATAATACCGTATGATAATATAATGTATATCGAATGTCAGAATAAAACCAAAATTATTTAAATTAAAGATTGGAATTTTAAACATTTACCAAGAGATATATTTCAGATTTTCAATATTGTTAATTTGTTACAACAACACTAATCCTGTTTCTCATCGTAATTTATACTCAAAATTATTTGTAATAATGCATATTTTTACAAAAAAATTTTTTGGATTATTTCTCTCAAAAGTTGTCTTGCATTACTGAGCATTACTTTCAATTAGCAAATGTTAATTTATTGTACGATAAAAATATTTATAAAAATGTATCATTTTCAAATTATTAGAAGAATTAGCAACTTGAAAATTTTTTTGACTTGTTATTTTTATCCACAGTGGTTATTAATAATAAAGTTATAAAACAGTAGTCTCGAATTGCCCGCAAAAACGTTTTAGCTATTTGTTTAAATACGTGTTACGGTTGGAAAATTATTACAATTTAATGTTAATGAAACGCTTTTATAATCTCACAATTAGATAACGTTATTTTGATATCTTTGTAAGAAAAAATGAAAGTAATTACAAATAAATATTTTTTGTTTGTTATAATTTTGTTTAAAAATATTCGGCCCTTCATTTTCTTTTGAATTGCGCATTTGGCCCATAAAGCAATCTGCATCTGATTGTTTAAAATATGTTAAACTTTTTATGCGTTTTATTTTTCAAGATGTTCAAACGTAAGTTTTTATACAATGGATAGAAATATGTTTATTATACAATTATTGTTGTTATTCGATTAAATTGATAGATATGAATCTATGAATGTTGTACACGAATTTATCCAAAAAATTTCAAATTGGTTCTAAAATATAGGATAGAAATGCCAATCATAAAATAATAAAAGTAATACTGAGCTTGCCAAATGCTGATTCTATCCGATAATCAAAGGCATTTTAAATTTCAAATCATTTGCATTCCGCAGTCTTTAATTATATAATTCTATATACTGGTATTTTCTGATTATGTATTTATGTATTATCTGACTACATAAAAAAATCTAAAATTTTTCTTTTCAGGTACAGAATGTATTCGTTGTATTTATAAGTTCGAGTCTGAATATATTGGTTTATAACATTTAAAAGTTTGTGTTACTTGATTTATTTATGTTTTTTATATTGTTTGTTGATCTTAAATATCATATATTACTACAGGCACTCCTCACTTAATGACCTACCTGTTTAACGACTGCTCGGAGTTACATCTGAGCTTACGACTATTTTTTTAACGGAAAATTTGGTTTTCGCCGATATGCGACACTTACGATTTCTATTGCATGTAATTCCCGTGCTCATAGTTCCAAAAATTTGAAGAAAAATACTTTGTACATAATTAAAATATAAATTTTTAATATATATTTTAATTATGTATACAGTACTTGTTTCTAATATTTTCTAAATATGTAGAAACAAGTTACTCACTTACCAACCAATTTGTTCTATGACCAAGTCGTGAGAACGGAACTCAGTCATTAAGTGAGGAGTACCTGTATATAATATCTTTCCATCTGATATTGTCTCCCTTTCAGTTAGAAAACAAGATGCCCATAATGTTATATAGATACAATCAGCATAGTCTATAATAATTTTTGATAGAAAATTTTCATTTAAGAAATTTTTTCTGACTTGCACAAACTTAAGAAATGTAAAAACCTTTGTCTAAATTATTTGCGCAAGTCAAGAAATACGTGTACTGTTAATATACTGAGCATAAATGGAAGATATGATATTTTTCCAATTCCTAAAAATAGAAACTTAATTGTTTTTGGAAACTTTTTGATCGAAGGCTTAATTTTTCAGAAAAAACAGTTTAACAACTAGCAATTTATGATTAAGTAATGAGAGAAGCATTGATATTTTTAGTATGTTGAAACAAATGCATAATAAATGCATAGATAAATTTGTAGAATCTTTACATTTCTATGATTACCGAAATCAATAAGTTTATCTACGATACTCTCATACAAAAGAAATTATAAAAAGATTTTTTTCTCAAATACATTTATTAATCATTTGTTTAAACACCTAAAATTATTCAAAATAATATGAATCGTAATTAAAATTATGATATCAAAAAAGTTGAAATTATTTATTTGAAAAATCTAAGTTTCCAATTAAAAATTTCTGAAAACAATTTATCATAACTAAGATGAAAATTTTTGGAAGGAAAATAAATTTTTTAAAAGGTATTCGACTTATATCATAAAAAATTGTTCCTAAGATCATCTGTTTGGTTGCATTATATTTATTCCTAACAAAGATCTATCATCTTTCTGATTCTATTATTAAAAAATATATGAAAGATTATATATTTAAACAATCAGATCCTTTATAAATAAGACGGAAATATGATATATATATATATATCATATTTCCGTCTTATTTATAAAGGGTTATAATATACTGTAATATATATATTATAAATAGACAGCCACTATCCTATATATTAATTTCTTTACTTTATCAAATGCAAATGATGTTTCCATGTTTCCCAATCAAGCAATTTCTATAAAATTATTTATATAAACTATTAGAAGTCAGAGGTGATTTGATGATTTGCCAAATAGGAAATGATTGTTTTACGGCTGATTTCAGATGCCAAATATGCTTCTAGTAATGCCTTGGCATTGTTTTCTGTTACTTGTTTTGCTTAGACTTGTTTTTAGTGTCCTATTAAAATTACTTTTTAACTGTTATTTATCTGCTACTTATCGAGTATACTATTGATAATTAGCAGTAATTTTCAAATTTTATAAATTTGGTAATATTGTAAGATATGTTTCATATTAGTACATCTATAATGATGATAAAATATAAAACAAAAATAGGAATGAAGATGAATCACGTGTCAAGTCTTTAAGCAATAATGGAGTAATGTAATGAATCTTTGTATCTACAATTTCAGTTATGGTGAATTTTGATCTATTAGTTGCTCTTTCTCGAGTGATTCAAGTTTCATCTTAAGTAAAACTGTATCTTCATACCACCTATTTCTGACATACAAGTAAATTACTGTTTTTGAATGAATTTTGCTTTCTTTTTTTATTAATTTTAAAAATATTTAATTAATCGTTATGATTACAGATTTCATATACAATATATCAACATGCAACAATTACATTTATGTTATGCATGAAAATAATGCAGTAATTAGCTAGAATAATAACAACTATATTATAATAAATATTTTAGTATATATATATTGTTCAAAGGATGCAGGATTTCTTGCTTCATCTATGCTTACAAGTGATAAATAGTATGAATTGCACTATGAGCATTTGTATTATATTAATTTATATCTTTTATCAAATTACTGGATGATTTGATATATATAATAATCAAAAACTGGATTATTATGCTTAAGCGTTAGTTACTATTTGGCCTATTGAATATGTGGATACATAACACTAGCAGAGACTGCACTTCAACCTTCAATATTTCTATCTAATAGTTAAACATTAAAAAACTATAATTTGATTTTAATGAATAAAAATAAAATAAATACAAGCTACAGCTAGTTCTCGACTTACGACCATGATCAGTTCCGACAGACCGGTCGTAACACGAATTGGTCGTAAGTCGAGTAGGATATATGTACACTGTACAGCAGGGGTGGCCAACCCCACATCCACGGGCGCAAGTGCGCCGGTAAGCGATTTATTATGTGCCCACGACACGATTCCCGATAAATTAAAATAATCTTTTTATTTTATTTCCAACCAATTTCATGATCCAGCTTTTAAGCAGAATTTTCTTGAAATTACTTATTACTTATTTA
>WUQG02456024.1:0-12637 GCA_011317285.2 Androctonus mauritanicus
GTGAGAGAGTAAGGGATTCAAACCTGCAAATGGTGCTCTGGGACAGCGATCCGACTCCTGGAAGCTTCAGATTAGCGAGGGCCTTGCCTACGTCTGCTTGAGTGACCCCTAATTTGATCCTTCGTTGCTTGAACCTCTCCGCAAATGCCTCTAGTTCTCGAGGATCCGTGTCAGCATCATGCATAGCAACCGGATGATGCGTGGTTAATGAATGATGAGAACCCATCATGCTATTCATGCTATGAGAATAAATAGGAGCGTGGAGTTGACCGTGAGAGTGAGAACTCACCGAATTTGATTCGGATGGTATTGCCAAAGGTGGTAGCGAAGATGGACAGATAGGATCCAACAAGTCCATGGTATCCATTCCTGGATGACCCATTTGGGCATGATGAGGACGAGCATTCGGATTACCGTGACCAGTTCCTACTCCAGGATGATGCGGATACATCATGTCATGTTTAAGATGCAATCCGGGTCCACTCGGTGGTGAATGCTTAGTAATATCAACTGCAGTCAATCCATCGGCACGACCCATTAATCCATCATCCAATCCAGCGAAAAGATTGCTCTGTAAACGAAAATCAAACAATTACAACATAAAATATAATCCTTACACAGTAACAAACACCTTAAATGTGCTCACAACATCAAAATTAATACTTTTATGACATAATATTTTAAAATATTGAAGTGCATTTAACACAGATTGAATGAAAAGTATTCACATGAATAAGAAAAAATACATTTAACCAGTCGAAATAGAATCAATAAAGCTGTTTAGTAACATAAATCCGACAACTAAATTGAATTTTAAAGCTTAGTGATCTTATTTTTTGTTTCACTTTTATACTTCGTTCTAAGCTTTATACTGCTTCCATGCCCAAGATAGAACCTATTACCATTTTTTTTTTATATTTATTAAATAGTTTTATTAGATAAAGTTGTATTTATTATCCATAAAGAAGCTTTCTTTTATTAATAGTTAGCTATTATACAAGTCTTAAATGTTTAACCATTCCCAGTTCACATATTCTCACATTTAAACTTTATAAATATTTTATTAATTTTATATTCATCAACATAATTATCTTTTCGGGTGATTTTAATATCAGCAATAAACATTTTGAATTTTCTTTTATATTTTAATAAAATTTAAAGAAAAATGCCGAATAATTATTTAACCACATTATTTTCCTGCAATAGCACAATTACAGATATTACTATAAGAATAAAACTTAAAATTACCCAATTATTTATATTCATTTTAGAAAATTAAAATGATTTAGCACTATAAATGTTATTAGAAAGAATTAAATCAAGCTATTTTTTTTATTATTATTTTTTAAAAGTGATATTCAAAACAACGAAAAATAAAATAAAATATAATACTTATTACTACTTTAACATTAAAAATTCATCGAATAAATTATAAATATTTAAAAAGAATATTTTGTCATAAATAAAATGATAATCTCATTCTATTTTTTAACGTTTTTAAATAACAAAATAAAATTAATAATTAAAAAAATTGCTTACAATTGAAGAAGTTGATAAATTATTTATGAACTATTTAATTGTTAAATTTTTTTAAATCTATAATAAAATAAAATATCTTTTTAATAATATTTCTTGTGTTTTTTTTTTTTTATTTTATAATTTTAAATTATTAAAAGAAAGTGTATTATAGAAAAGTTGAAGCCGATTTGATCAAATTAACACCTTGTGAACCTTTATAAGTTATTCAAACATTCCACAGAGAAATTATTCATAAGTTCGCCTTGCATGAATATAGCACTGATTTGCAAAGGCAAAGCGATAATTTCTTTAACAATGTTATTCCTGTAATAGCATTGTTAAAGATACTATTACAGGAGTAAAAAAAAAAGTTATTTTTAAATTTTAGAACAATGCAAAAAACTTATCGAGATCGCTAAATTATTAATTATGGTTTTATATATACATATGTAACTTACAAAACCGAAATTTTTTATTAATATGTTTCATGTCCAAATTATGATTTCAAATAATTTTTATTGAGTTAGAAGTAATTTAGAATGATAAAAAGATACCTACCGTTGGGTTACCCATACAGTGTCTTCTCATAGGATCAGTTGTTCTGTAATTTGGTGAATAGCGACCGGGGAAACATGTTCCAGTTCCAGTGTTAATCGAAGGATGTAGAGACATGTGTTGTTTACTATTCATGACGAAACCATGCAATATTCGACTTTCCCCAGTCTCGATATCAGAGACGGGGTTAAACGTTAAGCCTAATAAAAATGCACTAAGCCAACACTACCAACATGCTATTTCCGACTGTAACACCGTCGACCATGTGTGTGCACCTGTACGTTGATCTGCGCACCGTCGACACACCATACAGAGAAAGGGGGAGAATTTACGGGGAAAGGAACAACCGTCACGTGACGTCAGCGATTTATGTCAGCGCATGCGTCCACCCACCCATGATGGCTGAAAGTTGTTAATGGTATTTTGTTGTTAGTTGGAAAAGCAACCACTCGGATTGAAAAATAAATTTGCCCCCTGTAAAAGTATCTTTTCAGCATAATGCTTAGCGTTACAGCTAAGACGAATTGCAGGAGCAATAACGTTAAAATTTAAACAAACACAAAATTTGCTTATTATACTGTAATTTTTATGACAAAAGTTAACTTAATGCTTTAATGTTATTCATAAAACGTATTTTAAAGATCTTTCTTAAAGTATTTTAATAAAATGTTTTAATAATAATAATCATGTTTACTGATAAATTATTATCGACATAATTTATTGATTCGCATGAGTATATATGGTAAATACATTGTTTACTTTGGTAATATTTTATTAGTGTCGTGAGTAATGCATTAACCAATTGTAATATTTATTACGTGTCTTACGTAAGGTTCAAATGTTAACGGTAAAGAGACATGAAATGGAATTTAAATATTTTCCTATTATTAAAAAAATACATTTTTATTATTCTAATTTTATACTTCGAACAGAGATTTTTAAACTTTTTAGATATATTTTAAATAATTTTTATCAGTTTAACTGAATGAAATTAGCAATAAAAAAAATTTATCACGTTGACGCTTCCAATTCGAACATTAATATAAAAGTAAAAGAAACGAATATTAAAATATTATAAATAAATTAAAAAGCTTAAAATAACATAAAAAATAGGAGAAATAAACATTGTTTAAAGTGACTTCATTTTATATTTTAAAAAAATTCTAGAAAATAAATACAAACAAATCGAACAAAACACAAATGGGTAGGTCTGTATTTTAATCGATGAACAGGAATTTTCCTATTGGTAGTCGAGGTATCACGTGAAGAATACGTAATTTGTCAGTCTGCTTTACCATATTTGTTTACAGTAAAGTCATTGGATACCAAGCAAGGCGGTGCAATGCAGATCGTGGTACGTGAGAGTTTATCTGAAGGAACAATCATTATAAATAGTTGTCCATAAGATATATGAGACTAAATTTATTAGTTAAAACTTAATGCTTTTATAAACTGAACTTATAAAAAAAAAAGCGAAAAATAACAGATGACACTTTCCTAGTTTTACTTTTAAACAATCGGATTTTGTGATCATTATGCGTGAAATGAGGCCGCCTGTTCAACACGAACAGGATAGATAGCTGTAAATCTTATCTTCATAAGAATTTGTTTTGACATTTATGTTCGGGTTCTTGACATAGAATGTCGCGTTTCCATGGCTAGAAATTGTTTCTGCTTAGTATAAACGAAAATGTAGTTAGTAAAATTAGTTTTTCAAATTTTTATTTTAAACGCCTGTAAATACATCTCCTCCTTTTGATTGCGTGTTATGCGGTATAGTTTCACATTGTATGATTAAAAGATATACATAATCTATCTTTATTATAATAAAAGTTTTAAATATATTTCACAATATTTAAAGGTTATAAGACCGATAATTTATTTAGAAATTTATATGAAGTTTTATAATATTTTAAATAGTGTATATTATATATGTAAATTATTCTTTAATTCATTTACTAAAGAAATGAAAAAATTTAAATTTCTATTGCCTTAAAATTAAAATCTGAAGAGAGAAAATAATATTTAAAATTTGTTTAAAAAAATGAATAAAAATGGGTCAAGATCAGATACAAAACATGAAGATAAATTACAATTAATGTAATTTACGTTGGTTGCCTTTAAAATATTCATAAATAGTTAAAATATTTGGGCTGCCAGATATAATTCTATCGTCATTCCATCTAATGGTTTTGTTCATCGGACCACTAGAGACCAAGTTCATCAACTGAACTGGTAAATGGCAAAGTCTGTACACGCAAAGTTAACGTTAAAGCAGAGAAGGGGGGTTGATATAACTTCACCTCACGCCCACCCCAATTCTGACTTTGCATGGAAGTTAATTACGATCATTACTCTCAATATAAAGTCTCTCGCTCTTCAATGGGATGAGAGTTCCATCTGCTACTAAGCCCACTGTGGGGTTGTACCACCTGCGGTGTATGCAACCTATAACATGGACGTTTGGTCTTGCTTCAGCGATCTTGTTTGACTATATCGGGCATGCGTATTCGATTATAGGTCACAACAAACCATAATGGTCCTTTAGAGTTAATAATAAATGAATAATAAGAGACTTTGGGCTTAGTATTTTTCTCCGTAAAGTCGCTCATGCGTTGTTTTGCTGTAAATAATTATCGTTTGGTTTAATGTCTAACTACATCAATTTAATTTGGCCGAATAATGATTTTTTACTCGTATCTGACAGATAAAATTGTATGTTTTGTTCGGTAAATGATTTAATACATATGTGTGTGTATGTATTGTGTCTGTGTGTGTATGTCTCTCACTCTCTATACCTTTTTTTTATCTGTAGAATTGGTTATGATCCGTTTTGACATCAGAATTAGTTTTACGAGGTGAAAACGGATTAAGTAGTGCTGTGAGGAGGGTTGAAGTAGATTTGATTGTCCCCTTCCGTATGGTTAAAGAAAAGGAACGTTTGATGACACGAGAAGGATTTAATATCTTAAAAAATGTCCAAACCTTTAAACAACGACATCCAAACCTTTTAGATTAATTTATGTAGGATCCAAAATAAAATTAATTTGAATGAGATTAAAATGTTTATAAATCACTGATAGAAAGACGAGATCAATGGTATAGAAAGGAAGATGGAGTAAAAAATAGTCTTAAGAAACTCCTCGAAAAATATTTAATGAAAAAGATGCCACGGTTTAAGATGATAATCAAGATTTATTTCTATTATGTTATATAAAAATGATCCTTTCTCATCTTTATAATAACGCGATGGAATTAAAGAATAGTTATAGCTGGTCTAGGATCTTAGATTTTAATATATCACTATCAGCTACAGAAAAATTATATTTCAAATCATTGGAAAATCGTTTTTAATAATTTTCACAATCATTGCAAAAGATTAATATTATAAAAGCTACTGATAAATTCGTTTAAAAAGGCATTTAAATAATTCTAAACTGTACCAAATTTATTTTTCTTTCTCTTCTAAATATACGGATGATTAAAAATTAAATATAACAGTATCATTTTTGAAAAATATTCTTTTGAAAAAATTTCGCGAAAATGACATAGGGAAAGACTTATTGTTTTTCAAGGACGAAGCAATGTTAAACCATTCCTTCTTCAGCATCCATCATGGCTTCCGATTTACAATTTCTGATGCACATCCAACGTCATTTGCGATTGGTAAATGATACGCCTGTCCTTTTTTCCAGTCATTTATAAACGTAATAGAAAGCCTCCCGAGACTGCGACTTGCATCTTTGGACTGAAGAATGATACCATATCACGTATTCTTTCACATCATTTCTTAACTCTGGCAACTTGGCTTGACATTATCTTCAGCTAGACAGTTAAAATCTCAATAAAATATATTTTGTTATGATCTTTTTCTTACCGTGGCTGACTCATGACTGACTTAGTCTACAAAGAATCGCCGAAAATTATCTTTTTTGTTTTTATGTATTTCTTAATAATTTTTATTTTTTTATTCTTTCTTTCTGTTTATTAAATAAAGTTTTATATATATATATAATCAACTGACTCAGTGAATGATTTCACATTATATTTTTTATTCTACAATTTTTATTCTTTAAACTTAGCTTTATATATATATGTAGATAAGATATATATTAACGGATTAAAGATTATGTTTCATAAATAATCGGTTAACTGTATAAGTTATAAAATATTTTTCGGATACTTTTAATCTGTTTATTTATTTTTTATTTCATCTGTTTAAATATTTCATTAGATAAATAATAATAATAAAATTAATAATATTTTAATACCATTTCGATGATTGATTTATCGGCTGATTCATAAATTGACCACAAACACAAATCTTTCAGTTGTTTAATCATTTATTCACTCTGGCAACTTACCTCCTCATCAGATAGTAATAAAACCCAATTCTAACGTTTCAATGACTGACTCATAGACTGACTCAGAAAATTGACAAATTCACAATCTAGTTTTATTATTCTTAAAAAAAAACATTTACAGTTTCTATTATATGTAGAGTATATATATATATATATAGACGTTGGTATACACATTTTTATTTTTACGTTCAGTTCAGTTTTGGAAAGGAACAAATGAAGGTTTTCCATAGCAGAGTAATCTTCTACCAAAGAGACCACTACTACCCAAGAAACAATCCCAATCTTATGAATACTTAAAGCCTTCCCCCCTGGACACCCCAGAAAGTTAGAATGAGATTGCAATTGGCAACGGGAAGAGACTATCCGACTGATTTCACCTGCCAGGTATTCCATCACCTGTACCCACAGCTCACCTGGTTGTCCCTAGAGTTCTAGCAACGAAAGCAGAAATGCAGCTAATGGAGTGGAAGATAAGGCAGAGAAAAAAAATGGACCAATTCGATGACTGAATGTATTACGGCTGCGCTGTAATACACACTTTTACACTTTTTTCCCCTCCGAGAAGAAAGGTCAAAATTGTGTAAAGTTTGTCACTGACAAAACTTCATTTCAAATATGAAGGCTTTATGAATTATTTAAATTTTATTATTTTTTAATTTTATTTTTTAGATTAAATTTGTTCTTTTTTTTTTTTTCTTCTTTTTTACCTGTTACGGTTCTGTGAGTAATGGTGAGACTGTAAGATTGTAGGTGAATCTAATGTTACGTTTGTTTTAAAGAAAGTTTCCACAGATCGAGCCAGTAAATCTCTTAACGAGGAGTTAATTATAGGCAAGATAGGTTAAGATTACTCAGTAGGAATGACAAGAGAGAATTATCTCGGAAAAAAAATATATAGAAAACAAGTGAGTAAGATTATTTATATAAAGAGTGGAAGATAGCCGATATGAACAGTAAGAAATTATTTTATACAGTAGTCTAAGACACACGAAGATGAGAGAAAGTAAAAGATTAGAATCATTCACATAAAGGAGTATTTATACGTAAAATTTGATGGTGAGAGTGTGAATGAAAATGACGTAAAAAGTTAGTATTTAATGAGAAGTTTTGTAGGAATGTTTTTAGTAAATAAAATGATAAAGAAACAATTTAAGCGAAGATAATAGAAAGAACTTATAATAATAAATGAAAATATACTGTAAAAAGATAAATTAAAAGAGTTTAGTAAATAATTTATAGTAAGGGAATGAAAATGAAATGAATTAGAATTAGAATTAATTAAAAAAAGAGAGATAATTCAACAGATGATGCAAGTAATTGTGAGTATAAACAGGAAGAGATGCAAAAGTTTACAACGATAGTTAATTAAAAGAAAGAGTTGCATGAATTTGTAAAGGTAGGTAATGAAAACGGGGAAACACAAAATACACGTGCACATGCAAAATATTAATGGACTATTAAGCAAAATTTCAAGAAAACTATAGGATCAGCTTCAATACATATTAGAAATGCATCCATACAAAGTCTTGAATTCTAATTATAGTTTTTCGGGTGATAATTTTAATTGTATTTTCTTATTTTAATTTTAAACGAATGAACTAATGTAGATGGATAGTAGATGGAAAAATAATCTGTAAACCGAAATTCGCATAACAAATTTGATTTGATTTTCAATCCATCTAATGTGCAGCATTAAAACTTACTCAGCAGTCCATCCAATCTTCGACTGAAATTCAATAAAAGTGTTGAATATAAATTTTTTTTTTCCATCTTCTTCTTTCTCTGGTGTAGTACGGTCGGTGACCATCTAGTCATTTGGGAATATAATAACAGAAATGCTGCACCATCAACCAATGTCTAGCTGTCACAATAATTGGACGTGATGCGATTAACTTGACGGACGACTTGTCTTAATTCACTTGACTTTGCGAATCCAACGCAGCTGGTTGTCAAGTGAATCCCAGCGATACCCATCTGGCCTTTATACAATAACATCTTCATCTCTTCCACATCGAACCCACAACACGTGTACCCCGATGGTGTTTGATAAGGCGACGCGTGGTGTGCGGTCGACGGTCACGTGCCGAACACGAGTGACACACGACCGAAAATATTGGAATTTACTGACACCGTAATGTGGGATGAGGTTTAAATCTAATGTCCGAGGCAGGGAAACTCAGTGATAACTATGCTATAGGGCTAATTGGGGGATGACTCCATACTGTGAGCAAATATCTAATATTCTTAATTCGGACTGATGTCTCTCTCTCTCTCGCTCTCTCTCTCTGATTTTTTCGAATGAAGTCAAGAATGCATTAACAATTTCTCGGTTTTACTAACAATTTCCAGTCTATATATAGTCTAAAATTCTATATATATAGAGATTATCCACTTTAGATTTTCTTTCCAACCAAAGATGATTTCAAATACAGGAATAATTTTCAAAAATATAACTAGAAAAGATTTTCAACCAGATGTGATTTCCCATCTAAAGATGATCTCAATTCGACATGAAGTTTTTTGTGTTAAATTTCATATTAAATCCAATTTAAAGTAACTTACTTTCCAGATATTTTATTTATTAAATTAGATAATCGTAGATATAGACATCATTTTATATAATTCTTCGAGAAAATGAAGGTAATTACAAGAATCTTCTTAAAGAAATGCTTTCGTTATCAGAGTAACGCAAAGAATATACACATCTTTATAAACATAAAACAGTTACAAATTAACTGTAACATCTATCTTATCATACCAAAAGAAGGAAGAGAAATTAATATATGTTTTAGATATTAAGCGGATTTCAGATAACTGTCTGAGACTAGTACGTCTCACAATACTCTTTTGGCTAGAACGGCGGCAAAAATTACGATTTTTGCCACTGTTCCATCCAAAAAGAAGAGGAACATGATTGAACCTTCTTTATAATAATTAAAGAAGCCGAACATACTCGAACAAATTCGAACTTATTCTATAGCAGACACATCAGATGGCATCTCATCCTGGTGGGTGTGACCTGGTCGTCATCACGCATCCAACTTTTCACCATCGTTCACTCATCGCTCATATCGTCTCGACCACCTGCCAGGTGTGCCGGGGGGCGGAGAGTCACAGAGAGTCATCCTGGCACCGGTCGTTAGAGACGAACCGCAATCCAATTTAGCTTGATTAAATGTACTCAGTCGGACAACTTAATACAATTAATAGACGTAAGGTCTCCTGCATTTTCGACGCCCTTTAACAGTAGGGATAACACGAGTCTGAGGGGGGTTCAAACGGGTGGTGACTTCTCGAAAACACACTAGGTAAATAACTGTGACGCCCTGTGTCACGCACGGACGCGTGACGTAAGAGAGCGAGCGTGGAGACTAGACCCTAGGGAATCTGAACCAATCCAGGTAGCCGTCATTTTATTAATACTGCGCGTTCATTTCGACGTACTAATGGCCATCTCTGGGACCGATTACAACCAAGTCCATTTCATTAGTGGCCACACCTCTTCCCTTTAGATTGGGTTAATGGGTCATCTAAATGCAAAACGGTAATCGGCAAGTTAGGAAAATTTGCCCTCTGGCTGATTGCTAAGTTCGTCAATGCTCACTTATACTTCGCTTAATAAACATTTTTTGGCGCTTTCTATCTTTTAAGTACTCTCTTTTTTTTATTCATTTACTTTCTGATAGGTTTTAATAGGATTTTAAGACGATTACTATGAATTGTTAATTTATAAAAGCATTCAAAAAGTGGAAAGTTTTCCAATTATATAAAAAAGTTTTTTTTTATAATTTATTTAAATATCGTACCATTAAATTAAAAACATTTTCTTAATGTTTCAACCGATGCGCGCAAATGATTTTTATGAGATTTTCCTTTAGATATCTTTACTTTAGATAGATTTTTATTTCTCCTTTTTAAAGTTATGCTATTCATTAACATAATCTCTTAATATATTAAATGCTTTTGTGTAATTTTAGATATGACAGGATTTTATAAAATATCGCTAACGACTTCGACATTTTAAAGAAGTGATAATGTTTAGTCGTTAGAAAGTTGTTTCCATCAAATCCGAGCTTTCATAGGAATCAAAATAAATCAAAATAAATTCTAATGTACTGTACATAATTTAAATATTTTCTGATGAAAACTGTTTGAATATGTGGCTATTTAAACATCTAACTTGAATAAATACTTCTTTTCTGTTTAAATTTATTGAATATTTTATAGAAGAACTAACCTTTGCTCTCTAAGTCTACTTTATATTCTTTATTTTTCATAAAATCATTAGTAGTAAAAGATATTTTCATTCTTTTTAAGGATATATTATTGTTTATACTAATCCAGAATATTTTCATAAGGAGCATGGGGATAAATATTTTGAGAGTACCTTCATTGAAATATTCATATAAGTGAACTACTCTTCGGTTTAAATGTCATCCAAATTTTTCTTCTTTAAAAATATAGTCTACAAAATAGCATCCTACCATAAAAATAAAAATAAAAAATCTCTGTTAACCAATTTCGATAGGAAGCAAAATGCATAATTTGCGGTATTTATATAAAAAAACAAATATCTAAATTCATCTATTCAATAAATAAGTCAAAATAGACAAAACAGAGAACAAAAGCAAATTATGCAACAAGCATTCCGACCAATTAAATAACGACACGTTATTAGAATAACAATAAAATATTCATTCTTTTTATTATTGAGTAATATTTTGGTTGAAAGTTGGTCACGTGGTAGATTAGTATTTACCATGCACGTCATCGTGTATATTGTACGCGTTTACAGGAATAGCATTGTTTATTGGTTATAATATGAACTAAAATATTAATGAGGAACTATAGTGTAGTAAAAACAACGTAATCAGCGTTCTTTCTAATTATATAAATTATAATTTATCATACGCCCTATGCTATTATAATAACAAATCCATTTTGTTCTCGGCTAAAAAAAAAAAAAAAGGTTACATATGGAATAATTTATAAATATAAAAAGAAAACCTTACTATAAATATACAATTTGATTTCGAGAAATTAAACAAAATGAGAAAAAAAAAATTCACTTAAATTAAGATTTTTTTTAAAAAACTTTAATCTGTTTATTAACTCTTCTTTAAGATGTTTCAAAAAGAATCAATCAATTCCGAATTTTTATCTCTCGTCCTTCACATTTTTTTAAATATTTTTCTTGATTGCGGGAGAAAAAAAAGAAAATTGAAAAGGTTCCAGGTGATAATCAAGTTCCTAAATCTAATTTAAATCGAAAATCCTGAAAAAAAAGAAGAAAATTCTTTCAAGACTTTACCACCTATTTTAACCTAAAAACTTTGGATAATTCTTATATTTGAAAAGATTTAACTAGGAATTAAAACGGTAATTAGATCAACAGAACTGATTTCCGGCTAGTAAATGATATAAAACTGTAAGTCCTTTATATAGGCACGTAGTCTACTTCTTAGGTGAGATGTACAAGTTCTAATCTTCTATTCAAAGATCTTATTATTCTCGCTCATATATAAAAATTACTTTTTAAAAGAGACTTTTTCCAGTTCTGAAAAAATAAAAACAAAAGCAATTTAGAGAATTATTCATTAGCTCCTTCTACTTAATAAGATATGCTTATTCTTCTTTTTAATAATCATTCTTATTCCCAGAACATAACTTATTGTATCGTGTTTTAAGAACAGTATATAAATTTTAAGGATCTTTTAATAAGAAAAATAGTTTACTTCTCGCTATTATAGCTTTCTACATTTTATCAATCTTTCCTACAGTTTTATATCTTAAAAATAAGAAGAGTGAAACACGAAGAAAAAATAATCATTCTTAACCAAATAAACTATCTATTATACTTATTTCTTTTATATGAATATCATAATTTTGATAAAAATTATTATTTTTTTAAAGGAATTTTTATTTTTCTTTATAATACTGTATAAGCTTTTTTTTCTAATATTATTTTAATACATCTCACTTATCCTATATATAAGAAAGATAATTCATATTTTTCAATAGCTAAAACTACAAGAAGACATCCTACAATTTTAAGAAACGATTGGTGCAAAAATTGGAGTAACGCTTTATAATTCTCATATAATCGCATCGTTCCACTTGGAGAAGAACAAAATTTATTTTTTAGCAATATCTTACTTTACTTTTAAGAAGTTATTTCTTCTTCTCTTGTAAGAAGATAT
>WUQG02456035.1:0-12637 GCA_011317285.2 Androctonus mauritanicus
AAAATTTCTGGACGATGATGGAGGTATTTTTGGAATTTTTTTCGCTTTATCTCGTTTTTCTCTAACCTAATTCCGAAACAGTCATTTTGTTCTGGCTTACAAGTTAGTACAGGGGTGCGAAAACTTTTCTGTCAGGTCTCTAGCGGGCCGCCTGTAAAAATATGTTTTTACTTTCCGATACGTGAGCTATTCGTAGTAGAGGAAACTAGTATTTTATTCAAAACGAATTTTCACAGCAGCTCTCTACTGCTGTTTCTGGCTCAAAATCCGTTACTGGCGGCCCAATAGGTTACAAATTCAAAAATATCGGAGGGCACACGCAAGATTTTTTTTTAAGGGAGCGCTTTAGCTTACAAAATCTAAATTTAATTAATTATGTTGCTTGTTTATATAATTTAATACTTTTGTGGTAAAATTTTAAAATAACCTTGCACTTTGCAATGATGGCGGACCGCACGTATCGTGGTTTGCTCACCCTTTAAATACTGTATTTAGTATAATGAAAATAACAGAATTTAGGCAAGTTATTCAAGTGTTTCGTGAGACCCTGCGGGTTATTCTCGGATGGCATTAAATCCCATATTTGAAGAGAATTTGCCCCATAAACCAAGATTTTTTTTTTTGATATTGGATTCGCGAATAAATCCGTGGATGTAATTTGCACATACTAACCTACTGCCTAACTATAAATCATTTTTCTGACAGTAATAAACAAGAAAGTTGGCCCGAAATAATGTTTGCCGTTTCCCCATTAAATTATTAGACCTCAAAAAATTTTCACAAAAACAATAGCATTTGGTTTCCTTAATTTCTTCCCAATTTTTCTGTCTCTACAGGAAGTCTGTATTTAAACAAAACTTTTATATCCAACATTAATCATGCAATATTCATTAAATATAATTATTTTCCGTATTTTAATTCAAGTATTAATCTTTGATAATTAGTGTGTACAGTTTGACTTTTGCTATGGTAAATTTTTAGGTATGCAAGAATTATGTTAGTGTTTACAAACCGCAACAATTGGAAATTTATATTAAATTATGCAGTACATAAAATTAATAATCTTAACAGATACGATATTAGCGAGTCAGTTTTATCTGTAACAACCAGTTACATTATGCAACTGGTTGTTACCGATTTTTATCTGCAACTGGTTGTTGCAAATAAAATTTTCTGCATGAAATTTTTTACATGATTTTTTTTTAATTTCATGTAAAATTTTGTGATACATAAAATATATTCTAGGATTTATGACTGAATATTATGTTATGTCAGTTGTTTCAATTTTTTGATAAAAATTGAAACAACTGACACATTCTAATTCTAAATCTAAATCTTAATTCTAAATCTACAATTTACAGTTCTGAAAGGGAATATCATCTCTAAGAATTGGGAAGAATTTTCAGGAATGCACTTCTTACTCATCATAATTCGTATTTTTTATACGAGGTGAGTGATGTTTTTATTTACTAAATAAATTATATGATAACTGCTATTTTTCTTTTAGTAAGTTATATGATAATGCATCTGTGGAGTTCAAAGGACCGTCATAAACCGTATATGATAATGCACCCGCAAGGTAGTCGTCCTTAAGAAACATTAGTCACTTAGAACGTACAAATGATACGGTCACTTAATTGTTGATGCTATAGCCTTTGGCATTACTTTCTTATCTTTTATCAAATTGACTCACTTAATTGAACAAAGAATTAAAGGAAAACAACAGAAAAGCCCAACAGCAATAGATGAACAGATTTCTTTTTTTCAGTGCTAACAAGTTTGCGTTGCCGACTAGGAAATATATTTGAGTACACAATTCGTTATACGATCTTGAATTTTACTCGACTTGGTAAATACCATCCATTGTTATTCAGAGAGTTTTCTAACCTATTTTAATGGTTATTGGTCCATTTTGAGAAATAGCCAAATTGCCGATAAATTAAATTCGAAGGAAATTAATTGCCTTCTTTAAATCCGCTTATTTTTTATTTTTTATTTTTTTATTTAAAGACAATTAATACGCCTAATAATTTAAAGGATATAAAAGGCGATATATCTGGGCTAAATTAAAATTTAAATAGGACATAAAATTCGTTTGATTTTCCTAAATAAAATGGTGATTAACTTTGAATTTTGAACCATTGAACTATATTTTTCGGACATAAATTAGCGTAGAAATATCATGGCGAAAAATATGCGTAGGTTGATCTATTTATGTCATTTTAAAATTCGTAAATTAATTATTGATAATTTTTATATATTTTTTATCCAACATTTTTATATAAAATATTACGTTACCCCTTGTAGTATAAGTCAAATACTTTTATACTATATTTTACTCCCATTTTCCACAATACCAGGACAATTTTTTATTTACTATATGTAAAATAAAAAAAATGCATAATTTTATGTAGAAAAATTATCTTTTGAATGACTAACGAGATAGAATAAAATTAATTTTTACAGAATCTTTGTATATATGTGAAGGACATGAGTAATCTAAAAAAATGAAGTGCCAATGAGAAACTAAAACCATAACATTATGAGGTAAGTATTATCTAAGTCGATGTCTCATCTCGTAAATCAAAATTTTAAAATTCGAAAAACGTACAATGGCAGTCATTTTCTACAGCTACAACACGAAAATAATAATAGCGAGAGTCTGTTCTAAAATAAAAACGTGGCAGTGAATTAGTTTAAACAATAAAGAAAGTTAACCTGTCAACGTGTAAAAATTAAGAGCATGTCAGATGAAGTCGGAAGTACTGTATATAAAAGGAAATTTAACGAGAAGTATTGTGAGCAGAACTGTATGAGGAATTTTAAAAGTGCTGAATAAATAAAACGTTTTCTTTCGATTCGACTGTATTCACCACGCGTAAGCTGCTTATAAATAATGAATATGTTTCGTTACTTTCTCGTCGTCGATTGAGATAAACTTGTTATATTAGTCAAGAAAATAAAATTTTAATGGAAAACTTATTTACTATTATCGTTATTGACATATTAAATTAATACAATTGTTCTGCCAAGTTTGATTCCTTAATGAAAAAGATTAATCGCTTTTAGACGAACTTGACCCACTTTCTGAAGCGGTTGTTTTTAACTGTTCTCATTAAATATAAATAAAATCTGTTTTCAAACTATAAATAATCTAAACGTTAAGATTAAAGTCATACAGAATTTAACGTTTTAACTTTAATTATACAGTATGTATAGCATGTATTATTTTGTAAGAAACTAGTCTGATTGAGTTAGACGCGTCCCGTCGCTAACTAACATGAATCTACTGTAAATAATGGCGACGATCAGTTGTCAGGATGATGAATTGGCGACGATCAGTTGTTAATGGTGGCGAATCTTTAATTTTCTGATATGTACAGTTTTTTTTAAATAAATCTTTAACACAATGGAATATTCGATTCGCATTGTTCTCCTTTTGTCACTTCTCTTATTTATACCTATTTATACTATTCTTATTGTCGTCTGCCGTTTGTGGTTCTCTCCCTGCTATTTCAGTGCCCGTCTACACATAGTTTTGGCGTAGCTTGGTCTGTGAGGACCTTGCGCCATAAAACCGCATACCAACAACAACATTGTTAATCATCAGTAGTGAAAGGCGAATCTTTTCAGATGTTTTGGTTTCGCGCGGCAATGTCGCAGTTGGAAACGTGACGCGCCTAATTCTGATAGTTACGTTCAGTTCTTGCCTGAGGTTAATTATGTAAAAGTGAGACAAAGGTTTGCGATTAAAACATTTATTTATTTACAGCCAAGGGGGACAAATTGAATATACGCTCAAGTTTCAGGTTCGTATTAGAATCAGCGACGCGACGCGACGCGCCTAACTCATAGAAGTAAATTAGATTCTTGCCATATTATTTGTTATTCCTTTCATGTAAATAATGTAAAAGTATAAAACCTTTAATCGTTAAGCGCATTTATATTTCAACGTGGGATTGATAAGGAAAAAATCTTTTCGTGCATTCCCGTACAATATTAATAATACAACGTTTATTTTGCATTTTGCAATTTTTTAATGGCATTTACACTTACTCGAATTCGACTTAAGATAAAAATATTTAAATTATCTTTTATTCAAATAATTTCTTAAATTTTATTTTTTAATTTTATTTGTACAGTATTAATACTATGTACGGTTTGAAAGAGATGCCATCTATCTTCCAAATAATGAATTAATAATGTCGCTTCATAAAACTTTCTTTTTCTTTCTTTCATAATAAAATAATTATAATTTAAATAAATATTTTATATTTAAAATTATTAAATATCGACATAGCGACTGTTTACAGTAAGCTCTTCTATTTTTTATTAATCTAGATTTTAGAAATAATCCCTGTCGTTCCGATACACTGGAATATCGAGGTACTAGTAGGCCCTACTAATCTGGTGTCTGTCCGTTCGCTAAACATTTATCAACACGATATCTCCCGTAAGTACTATCCAAATTCGCACTTATGGTAGAAATTTACTAGTAGAGATGTGTGAAAATGATCAACAACTGATCATTATTATTTCAGTAATAACGATCGGAGTTGAATTTTCAAATAGATGTAAAATCAGAATAATGAAAAAGGTCAAATCATTCGTTCATCCATCTTTAGCAACTTGTAGTTGACATATATTCTCTATATAGAATATCCGAAATAAGTATTGTATATCCTCCTTTATCTTCCTTAGTGCTATTTGTTAAATCGACTTTTTTAAATCGTATCTGAGGTTCCAAATCCGATACAGATAATATCTGTAGTTAAAAACTATTTTGTAACTGAAATTTTATTATAATTACTTTTATAATTGCAAAAAATATATAAATATTTAGTAGTTATATCATTTAATCAGATAAAAAATATCTAGTTAGATTTATGTTAAACTAAACACTTTAAAATTTATTAGTTCATCTATATCAAAAGCCTCAATTTTGTCGAATTTTCCTCTTCTAATGTTTTCTATTTCTTCGTATCAAACTAATTGTTCTGATTATAAATATCATTCTGTAAGAATTACTTATAGAAATATGTCTTTTATCGTTTCATACAACAAGAATATTATAAAAATATATATTAATGCATTAAAATGTCCTTTTGTGTTGTGTTATAAATAAGATCACTTTTTGAACAAAGGGTATTTTATTCTACTTTCCAAAGGAAAGTGAGGTTTATAAGATTATTTGTTGTGTGTCTTGTTGTTGTTTGGCTATATGTTTCCACTAAAATTTTTGAACCAATTAATAGATTTTCATGAAATTCCATAAGTATGTTCTGTATTAAAAGTGATTGTGTAGACGGGTCATCTTTTAATCCTACAGTTTCATCCATTTAAAAAAAAGGCTGATAAACTTTTTAAACTTTTCATGCTCTTCTAATGATATAATATAAGCTCTAGTTGATTTGGAAGTTAGTTGTACTGTCAGCTAAGGATCAACTAATCCGATTTCGAATCTTCTTTCAAATAAATAATGTTTGGAAGGCGCATTTTTAGTCATCCCAAAACAGCCAAAATATTCGAAAAATAGGCGAAGAGTTCCTTCTAGAACTACCCGTTTCTTACTTTTATAATATCCAAAATGTTTCCATTTTCCTGATGATAGTAAGATTTTTATGGAAATACTTTTCATATATTTCCGTTTATTTTCACATTTATTTTATTTATTTATTCATTCTTTGATGTTTCGAATATTTTCTCTTTAAAATCATTCAAAATTTTAAGTTAATACTAATTTTTAAACATACCATTAAAATTAGGGAAAAAATATTCATAATTTAATAAAAATTTCTTTATCTGTAGTTTAAAAACTTATTTATTTTATATAATTCAAATTTGGTTTACACTTGTTAAATAAATTATATGGTACACAGTTGTACAATAAAACAATTGTATATAATAATAATATGTTAATATTGATTACAAGATACATTAGTGCTTGATGACAATTCCGTTAATGCCAACCGTGTCCGTGTTCGTGCCCGTGTCCGTGTCCCCCGTGAAGTTCGTGATGTCCATGATCGTGATGTCCGTGATCGTGATGAATATGAGAGATGTGAATATGATGAAAATGAGGAACATGATGAAAACCGTGAATAGTATTGGTATGATGCTTCACACTAGAAACCAAACAACAAAAATTGTTCATAAGATATAATCCATTTTATAGATTTTCAAAACTAGAGAAAATACTTACGGAATAGGAAAGTATTGAGTTTTATGTCCGTGATGTCCGTATGGTATTGGAATCGGTAGGGGAAGCGGTAGAATAGAAGAGTGTTTTTTCCCCATCATTGCAGCAGCCAGAGCCAGTAATCCATGATGACCTCCTTTGTCACCCGCTTCGATATGATTAATCATAGATATCACCGCAACTATTATCAGTAAGCAGTAATGCCTTATGTTCATGTTGATGCCACGAAAACACTTAAATGAAAAAAATATATATTTTAACTATCGCTTTAACACAATTCAAAAGATAATAGTAAATCGCGTATTGTAAGTTTATAAAATGGAGATTCATCACTTACATGTAACTTCTTCACCATCCAAATGCGTTGTACGCGGTTTGGCAATAAATAGCATTAAGTGTCTAGTCTATCTTACCTTAAATACTCTTGCATTCAATCATAAAATTGTCTGGTTTTTTTTATGATCTATTTTCTAAATTTTCCTTTTTTTCAAGGTCAATCGTTTTTTAATTCCGCCTTGACATTCAATACAAATGATCTAAAGAATGTTTTCCTGTATAAAATTTTACTTGAAGGAAATCTGATTGCATATGAAACGTCAATGAACCGAAAACAAGCTTAAAACTTTTTATAATCTATATCGTTTTAAAAAAAAAAAAAAAAATTTGTTTACTTTTATTCAGGTTATAGAACATTATGAAGAATTTTCTTACAGTAAGGCTTTGTTCTTGTTTAACGTAAAACTCTTTTCTGAATGACCTATTATGTTACGCAATTATTTTTCTGATGTAATCCTATTTTGAGGTTATATCGATCTTTCTTTTATACTAGGAATCACCCGCTCATATAAATGAGCGGAAATGTAATCTTGTGATTTAATCTTATAATACTGTATATAACGACGAAAAACATCTCCGAACTGGTATAGAGAATCCAGACATCCTTGACGGAATCCAAGAGGTAATCGTAAAATGGCATCCATTATTACGTTACAATGCCATCTGGGAATTCTATCTTTTTAGAGGAACTAAAATTTCGATGTAATTTTTATTCTTTAATTTTTAAATTATTAATAACAATTAATAATTTTGGCTGTTACAGGCATCCAAAAATTAGATCTTTCTAAAGATATCCTATTTATAGAAATCGGTACAGTAGTTCAATCAAAAAAGGAACATCCAGCCAGCCACGTTTGAGTATTAATATTTATATTTTTCTGTCTACAATATGGTAGCGTCCAGACCACTGAGCATACATATGAAACTTTACGCCACTATTTAGATGGCAGAAAGCAGTAACTTATCTCAAGGAGTATCAGGTCAGTTGGTATCATCACATGACGAGTAGCATGCGATCATGTTCATTAACTGAGATATACGTTACTCTTGAAATAATTATTATAGTACTGTATATTTATCGTATCGTTTTGCGATCTATTAATTTCTTTCTGCGAATATCACATCATAACTTCTGTCATATTTATTGTTAAATTTTCATTGTTACACTTAAATACTGTCGAGAATTTAAGTATTTATGTTTCTCTTAGAAAAATGTTTATCATTTAGAAATTTTTAATTTTTTTTTGTATACCTCTTTACATTAAATATTGCTAGAGACTGTCGCTATTTAGAAGTACAAAATTCGAAAATTAACTTTTTAGATCCCGCTCTACGTTGGTTAGAACAATTTATAAAGTAGTTTTACTGGTATGCTATAAATTTCTGCGTAAGTATATTGGGTTAGAAAATTAAAAAAAAAAGTTTTTAATTTTTGTTCATAAAATTTATCGTTATATCTTCGGAAATATAGAAAGTTTCTCAAGTAAGTCAGTATGTTATCCGCTTTATCACGAAGCTGTTCTTAGTAATTTTTTAATGTTTAAATGTTATTTATAAGTACTTTTTTGTTTTCTATATTTTAATTAACTTTAAATATTTATTACGAATAAATATGTTTATCAATATCTGAGATTTACACGACTAATATCATAATTAAATAAGTTACTATATATCTTTAATAATCTTTGTATATAAATTATATTTTAAATTTAATTAACCTATTTCAATAATTAATTAACGATAAAGATTAACACTCATAAATCTTAAACGCATTTTGATATTTATAAAATATTTCCTCGTTTATACACGTTTATTATTATCTAATGACACCCAGTTATTGACCCAAAACGTAAAAACTCGTTGCACAATTAATGAAGCCTGAATTTTAAGGAAGTTCTGTTCTATTGATGATATGCCTTTTATTTTTTGTAAATTGCCGTTACCGAAAAGATCTGACCGACATATTTTTTTTGTTTTTTACACGAATTTCAAAAACTCTTATTGTTAAAACATCACTGATAAAAGTACTTTTTAGATTACCTTCCCCTCCGAACGCTCTTGTTATATCAAATTGTAGAAAATAATTCTTTAAGGTTTTTTTTATATTAATTTATTTAATAAAATACGTAAAATTTTCGTACAACACATAACAAAAGTCGTTTTTACCAGCCTCCACTGTGCCATCCACCATCCCAATCGTTCCATCCGTGATCGCCTTCGTGAATAGTTATAAACTTGGTGTGATACTCGTGAACCCTGTTGGTAAAAAAGTAATTTTCACACATGTGATTATTCGATTTTAATCGATTCTTTATTAAACAATAACACTTTTAATTTTAAATTTTTACGTTTGAAAATTCTAGTCAACTATAATCGATATACGTAGCCACACGAATGTAGGTTAATGCATGAATTAAGCGATTGTTTCCTACCGCGAAACTTAAACTTTCCTTAAAGGAAAACTGTATGTAAATAAAATTATAAAAATAATTATTTAAATCTGTATTTAAAAAATACTGATGATAATAATAACGATAACAATAATATATAACTATAATTTTTGGTATCGAATATTTTCCTTTTATTCCAGGAAAATTTCGATAAAGTTTGGTGGTTGTGCTTATTATATTTATGCTTAATTGTAAAAAATAAGTATAAAACTTACGGATAAGGAACAAATATCTTCTTCTTTTCTTTGTGTATTTTGATTGGAATTGGAAGAGGCAGCGGAATGATTAATTTTTTAGGTGTAAGTGCCTTAGCAATGAGGCCTGCTGCTAAAAGTTTCTTCAGTTTATCCGCTTCTACTTCTTCCAAGAGGAAAGCCGAGAATAACGTTAAGACGAACAATACACAAATTTTCTTTTGGTTCATCTGTCAATGAAAAATACGCAACCCATTTATTTTAAATTAAATTAAAAAAAAAGCAGTCTAAATTAAATTTGACCCGTAGATACAGAGAAAGATGTGAACTTCCTGTAACTCGATAGCATTTTTCCTATTAGGAGTTTAAATCGGAACGGAAACCATATATTAAATTTTTAAAAATTTATTCCGCTTAGCTGTTGACATTTTTCATCAGTTTTTTTTAGAAAAATTTGCGATTTTTTTATTCACGGAATAGTTTCGTGTGCGAAGTAATTAAATAAGTTACGCTTCAAAAAAATTATCTATATTGTTATCGTCTTTACAAAATTCAGAAATATAGATGAAAAATAATCGTGTGAAATTTTGATGAAATTTACATTTAAAAAACCGTTTATAGCAAATTTTGCTTTCAACAAACGGAAATAATCAACGAAAATAAAATAGTAAACCAGTGATACGAAAATTCGCTACTAACATCAATATAGGCGATAATGTAGCACTCTTCGATCACGAATTATTATGTAAAAACATTTAATTAAAATTTAATTCCACATAACATTTTTTTTTAATTAATTAAAAAATTGTTTTGTTACGTAGAAATAATTTTTTCGTGTAAAAAATACAGACTTACTTTTTTGTTAGGGATGAGAACAGGAATCGACTTTCTCTCTTTAGAAAAAAAGATTTGTTGTGTTAATCTTCTGACACATCCAGTCTTTTTAAATAGCGACCACGAGCGAAAGTAGTTCTTTGAACTTTTTTCAAAAATAGCATCACCTTAACATTTCAACTCCGCCTCATTTTCTCCGTCTTTACCCTTTATAATATCCCCAGGGAGTCGATGATAATTGGAAAAAGCCAGATGGACTCGTTCAAAAAACTAGATATTGTCGGCTAAATTGTATCCCAAAACACGTTTCCTTCAAGACGACTTTCTATGGTAGTCAGAGGAAAGAAAGTATTTCCTGAAGGAAATAACCGTGTTACATGGATTTTCCTTTTCTATACGTTACGAAATGAATGACTTTATTAAAAAGAAAATTCGACTTGGGATTTTTTTTTTCCTGCTTTAAAGGAAAGTGAAATGTTTGGGTGTCTTTTCCGAATTAATCCACTTTTACATAACTATAAAAATATTGTAATTTCTGGCTGAAAATCGTAAAATATGATCAAAAAGTTATCGATTGAATTTTGTTATTTAAAAAACTAACTCGTTTTAAGCGTTCGTTATAGATTTATTAATTGTGATAAATAATATAATTAAAAAAATATTCCGATTAATTTAAAAATACATAAATTATTATTAAAGTAAGCGTGCCGTAGCAAATCTTACATTCTGCTAAGGGATCTTTAAGAATCGCGTAAAAATAGAAAATAAATTTATCCTGGATACTAACGAAAGATCAGTCTCAAAATGTGTCATAAGATAATGTGGCCAAAGTCCTCTTTAGCCTTTATTTAGAATTTACGACTAGCTTATAAATATGTAATTTTTATAACTAATAAAGTTTAATGTAATCAGTTTATTTAAGGTCGAGAAAATATACAATATAAAGGTTGGATCTCACAGGCGTAAAACGCGACGTCAATACGCTGATGTAAATGCGTCGCGCGCGAAACGCATACCGAAAGCGCACGACGCGACGTAAATAAACGATGTCGTTTAGCTATTGGCTAATTACTGCGGCATCATTTGAAGATTCAACATGGATAACGAAACTCAAGAACTGTTATTTATCGATGACTTCATTTATAAACTTATTAAATGTCATGGTTTCCAGAAATGCTTCATTATTGAAGGCGTGCTTGGTATCTTCTCTAATCGCCATACTGAATTACGAAATAAAATAATCTCTCTTCTGATTGGACGAATGGCCAACGTACTCTTGGCGCAGCGCGTAAAGTTGAAGAAAAGTCATCTCCGACGTAACGACGCAGCGTCTAGCAATATACAGGAAGTGACACCATTACGTCGCGTTTTACGCATATGAGACCCAGCCTTAACACAATAAAATTTATTGTAAATGCTAACAATCACGTCATTGTTAAATTTTTAAAAATACTGTAGCCAAAAATGATCTGAATTTATTTGCATCGGAGAAAAGTGTTTATTATTAAACCTTGTTTATTTTATTCTTATATTTTTACCGTTTTTATACTTTTTATCGTTATTACTGCGATTTCAATAGACGCTATACTACTTGAAAATACTCCAAACTGAAAAACTATAAGTTCACTAAACTAAGATAAACTGTAAATAATAGTCTGGTTGTTTTTCAGTTAATGGATTCAAAAGTGAGTGAGAGCAAGAAAGATTTGTTTACTGATAATCAATGAAAATGTCTCAATTATTTTCTTGATTACATTATGCGTTATATAGGATGAAGTCAGGAGAGATGATGCGGCGGGAGAGACGGCGCAGCTAAGTATATTCGCTTCTGGAGCCAAGATGATATTATGATGATGATGATTATGGCATACAATAACTGCTACTGAACAGCGTAGACACTGAAGCACTTTATCTAAGATAATTAAGAATCAAAACCGGGAGAGATGGCGCACCTTTTTTGTTTACTGACAAAATTATTAATAATCATAGTTAAAAACTTTTATTATTCAAAATAGCTTATATGGAACCATATGCAAAAAGTAATGTCAAAAATTATTTAAACAAAATAAAAAAAAGTTGGAAAAACCATCTCGTCCAATTACTTTGCATTTTCTGTTTGGTGATGAGTGACTGATGGTTTTTTTCAACTTTTTAAAAATTTGTTTATTTTGTTATTTTTTCATTTTTCTTAACTAATTTTTTACGTCACTTTTTGCATATAGTTCCGTATAAATTATTTTGAATAATAAAAGTTTTTGATTGTGATTATTAATAATTTTATCAATAAAAAAAACGTGCGCCATCTCTCCCGGTTTTATCCTAAACAAATAAATATTTATCAATTGATAAAAATGACTTTAATATCAAATTCTTCATCGTTTTAAAATCTACACGAAAACGTTTTCAATAGAAATTAAATTGGGAATTTTTATGTAGGGGAAATTGAGTATAGTTGTAACATTTTTATAATTTTTTACCGTTCCTTCTTGGTGATTATACATAAAGCAAAATATATTACTGTTCAGTAGGCTCACTCGTCAATTACATAGAGGCACAGAATCACCCTTTCACCTATAGCAGTTTATGAGCTACAAAGCAAAAACTAAAACTTGCTGATTGTTACA
>WUQG02456046.1:0-12637 GCA_011317285.2 Androctonus mauritanicus
GCTGAGAAAGAATCCACTCGATATTGTCGAAGTATGAATTGTAGACGAATAAAATCGAAAACGCTCAATGCTAAATCGATGTAGAATGCGTTCATTGATTTGTAAGTTTGATTATTTTTACAAATTATTGCATATTTTCGAAACAGAGAAGTCTTACGTTCACCTAACCGTCATGCGAATCCAAATCTGCTGAAAGTCTCCTGGTAGAGTAATGAGGATTCACAGCTACAGCAGCAAGGACATCAGCTGTTCTGTTATATCTTATAGTCTGATCTGTTTTTTTTCTCTTAAGAATTAACTGAACCTGACCAGTTCTGCGTACACGAGTCGTCAGACGCTGGAAAACTTTATGCGAGTGATAGGTGTGCTGTGGATCTCTCTCAGCGTAAAGACATTCACACAATATAATCAGCATATCAAAAGTTTCTTCGTTGGTGCAGGGCATAATTGTAGCAAAAACATGAGGGAAGGTTGATTAAATAACGAAAGTCAATGTCTACTGAACAAAAATGGACAGGAATTAACATTCAGGAAGTAGGATCAGGTTGTATTTATGGTTTGTTCTAGAACATAATAATGACACCATTTGATTCTATGGATACATTTTAGTTATGCAAATTTTATTCTAAATTTCCTAGCACATCTTATTTTCGAGAAAAACAAATGGGACGGCTGGTCGTAACCCTGTATATTACACATAAAATAAACGATTCATTATAAATGAAAAATCACTAATGGATAGCATTGTTATTTGTTCTAGTTTATAAATAAATTCTTTTATCTATTTTAATTCCAGTTCACTTTCAACATTTAATTAATTTTGACTATCATCTTCATAGGAAAAAATTACCTCTTCCTCCTCCTCTTCTTCTTCTTCTTCCTCCTCCTCCTCTTCCTCAGTGGATTTTTCTTCTAATTCATCTGTTTCTTTCATAACTTTTTCGTCTTCATCTTCCTCCTAAAATTATTTAAAGCCCAAATTTTTGTGTGTTAATTAAAATAAAACTGGTGAAAAAGCATTTTTATTTATATATCATACTTATAAAAACAAAGTATCTTTTTTTAATAAATACTAATAGATAAAAGTATCTCTATTATTAGTTGAGACTTATAAATAAGCACTAATAATTAATTATTAAAATATTTAGCGCTTTAACATATTTTATTTTAATAATTATTCCCAATTTATATGCTAAGTTTTAAAATATTTTGGTTTATAAAACTGGGAATAATTTAACAATTATGTCCAATTTATACGTTAATCCTAACAAATGAAAATTTCTATTATTGTTTGCTTATTTAATACGAGCAATAATAGAAATTTTCATTTACTATTGAATATAAAATAATTATCATTGATCAAGATTTTATCGGTTATGTTTGTCGCTTCGAATCGTTTTCTTGCTGATTTTATGCATTATAATGAAAGGAGATAACATAATTCTTACTTGTTAGATTATCCTTTGCCAATATTGAACTGAAAAATTTCGTTTCTACTGTTTTTTTTTTCCTGTATTTTTGATGATATTCTTTACGAGATTACTTGATGTGGGTATTTGTTTTCAATTTAATTTTAAGAAAATTTATAGATTTAATTAGAAATATTTAATTATATCAACAATAAGCCTATATGCTTATTTCTTATACAAAACTCGCACTTTATGTCTTTCCAATATAATGGATTAAAAAAAAAAAAATTATTCTTCAAAGTGCTCTTTAATTCTCAAATACAGTTGAAAGAAAAACTTACCTCTTCATCTTCCTCCTCTTCCTCCTCCTCGTCTTCAACATCCCTTTCTTCTTTCTCGGCAATATCTCTTTCATCTCTATCTTGGTCATCTCGAATCGATTCTTCTATTTCTTCACTTTCTGGCTGTAAATCTTCGTCTTCTAATTGTTTTTCACGTTTTATTTCGTGTTCTTCTAAATATTGTTCTAGAGCTGCATTTATGTGAATCTGACATTCTTCTGCTGTTGGGGGTCTGGACAAAACGCAACTTTCTTTGTTATCTAAAACAAAATGAGTAAATCATAAAATTTATTTTATGTAAAATATTGAAAATGTTTCATTATAAAAGACTTTTCTATTATAATAAATTAATAACTGACAACTGTGGATGTAGATATACGAACATGATAGTGTTTGTAATATGACTGATTATTCGCAATGATTTGAGATTCTAACGATGATATTCATATGTGAAATAAGCAGTTTCAGAATGAATTAATCGTTTACTTTCGTACATTTTCGTTTTTGAAAGGGTTAAAGATATATAATAGGGATGGCATGCCATTGCTGATGACTTTAATGACATAACTTTTTACAATCATATTATTATAAACACCATTTCTATAAATTTCATAAAATCTATCAGAAACAGCACTTGAAAAGTTACTAATTAAGTCTCATAAGTTAGATCGTCACTATTTTTAAATGACTAAATTTGCGTAATTAGTTGATGAAAAATTAGAGCACTTTCCTGCCAAATTTCATCATCAACGGTTCATCAATTAATTCAAAAAATATTAATAGAGCATCTCAAACGTTTGTGTATCTGGATATTTTTAAGTGGATAAAACAATATATTTAAAATTTGGCATTGGAATCAATTTAATAATAACAGAACATCTTCATCGAATTTCACATAAATTTACCAATTATCTGATAATATTTCTTCATGATGATAATATTTCTTCGTAAAATGGTTAAAAATAGGTTAGTATTCGTGATTATTTACAGAACGTTGCCATTTAGAGTTACAAATATGCATCTTAAAATACTTTTCCTTCTTCTGTATGGAATTTAAAATGATTTACTTCTGAATAATAGATTTACAAGAGATAACAGTCAGTAAATGAAAAGTATCAAAAGTGTCTCAACATAATTAATTTTTGGAGAAAATATTGCATGATAACTAATAAAGTAAAAAAGTATAAAAAGAAGAAATCAAATATTTTAAATGGCCTTGAGCAGAATACTTTATCCAGATATTGTTCATAGATGCTCTTAGAAGAATTATAATGGAGCAGCATTACTATGAAACAGCACTTCCACTTCAATAAAGAAATTTTGATTAACATGGGAGTTTTAAGAATCGTTTTGGCTAGCCGATTATAATGAACACTCTCCTGTGATTATCATTGCAATTTGACTAGAATAATATTCAGAAAACATCTGTTAAAACTGATTCAAGGATTTTGAATTAAAAATGCATTCTATATAAAGACTTACTTGAACATATTTGAAAATTGAACAATCTAGTGAAGAGTAAAAGGACAATAGACAGTTCAAAATGAAGATAATATAATCTATCACTGCATGAATTAACTTTGGTTTCTATATCACACGAAAGACACTATAAACGAAAAAAGTTTCTAAAAAAACAATATCTAATTCTGCTTAGGAAGAGCAACTGGAAGTATAAACTTTGAAACTATTAGAGGAAAGAGAACTATTACAAGTTAATTTAGATAATCGAATATTGCATTCAATTCTTAGGTCACACATCTCCAACTCAGAGTTTTCAAAAGTCCGGTCTCGACTCGCTGAATCTCATCTTCACTGGATTGCTGATCCACCACGAGTGTGTGTTCTCCATGATGGGGACTGATATGCTCCCCCGCTTAATAATTTCTAGTTGGAAAATGACTTAAAACAATAAAGAAAAGATATTCGATTATCCCAATTAGCTGTTCAATGAGGCATTGAGGTTTCATGTTATTTGCAGAACTGGATTCAGAGATCAAAAGATAAATATTATTGATACATCGGGTTAGTTATGAGTAATATTTGTAAGCTTTCCTAGCTTCTCTGCATAAGAATGCCTTTCACTATATTGCAAGAATTTCTGATTATTCTATATACTTATACTGTGAATATCCAATCTTCTTTCTGATATTCACAATATAGGATTTCAGTTACTTGCAAGATACAAAGATGTAAGGCATAATTCCCTGAAAGATGGCAAAAAGAGAAACGTTAAAATAAAAAAGACGAAAATTAAAATGGAATATCAGGATATTTTCTCTGAAAACATGTAATTCTATGTGAGAAGCGGCATTGAATCATAGTGGAAAAAAACATGTATTCTATTTTTCTGTAATTTTACAGAAAACATGTATACATGTATTTAACAAGTATTGTTTTTCCTGTAAGATTGGTTTAAATTGTATTAAAAAATATTATATTATAATAAATATACATATTTTTATGTATATGAACTTTATTTATACAAAATATAGTACATTGTTTTGTAATATTAAACTGTAAATACAAAAAAAATTTGTAAAATGAGAGTGTTATGAAAATAAGGGGGGGTGTACCAAGTTTTCATGAAAAAAGGGGAAGCAGACACAGAAAGTTTGGAAACCACTGGCTTAACCTATATATAGAATGTTGAATGTAATAAAAATCTATTAAATAATTACATAATTATTACAAGGAAATCTCAGATGATTGAATATCTATCATTTCTAAACGGTCTTTCAGTTACCTATAAGTTTAATTAACGTTCTTTCGAAATTCGATTTTAATAGTCTGATCATCCTTTTCAAATTTATAAGATCAATCAAATAATATCGTCCGACATTTTTTTAAATGGTTGCAGATAAAGAGTCAATTGATATATCTTCTAGATCATCCTATAAAATTTCATGAAAATCTAACAAATAATTCAGTATATTCAAACTTCTGAGATATTAAAAGAATATCTCAAAAGTTCGAATATTCGCCATTTTTAAATGGTTGAAACTAGAGGGTTAAATGGTACATGAAGATGACGTATAACGTAGAACATCATTGCCAAATTTCATGAAAATCTACTAATTAGTTTGATTAATTTAGTTAATTTAGTTCAAAATTTATTATTAGGGAAACACAGACAGCGTGGTGTTTTTATAAACCTCATTTTCCTTCGGAAAGTAGATTAAAAATAGATGATGTATGCAAAAAGTCAAACACGCAAGATAAATTGCAATAATATATTACAAGTTATGGATGTGCGGCTATCTAAAATAGATTCTAAAGTTAATAAAATCTTCTATACATTATAAAATCTGGCCTCTCTATACATAAGTTATATAAAGTTTTTTGATTATCATCATGACTGGTAAGTTTTTTCATGATGACATAATGGTAATAAATAAATCTTCACACTACGAAATAGTACCAATGTGATATAATAATACAATCTCAGTTGCTATAGACAATAATAGTAGTTATTGTATAATAATCATAATGGTATGATGAATATAGCAACAACAATATTTTAAGTTTTTCTCCATGCTTTTCTTTGTGTAGAAAGAATTTATCGTAGCATGTTGCTCTGCATATTTACTTTCTTTATGTTATCCTAGAGTGAACTCGACAGAGTATTAAATGTGTATCAAAACGAATAAGGCTGGCAAAATAAACCTTCTATCAGTTAGGTCTTTTCAACATCATTGAGGTGATTAACAAAGGATCATTCCATGTCAAGTGACTTAGGGATTCCTGCTTGACTCTTCAGTTTTGCTGAAGTTCAGTGTGAATATGCATACAGTTTCAGAGGAAGGTGTGCAAAATTTCAGTTCAAGAAATGTGTGGTTAAGGTACCAGGATCTTTTTTATGAAGGTCACCTGTATAACGCAAAATCAATCACGAATACTTTTCAAACTTACAAATACGGTTGTTGCATAATCATACCATCTGGCATTCTGAATCTTTGTTAGCTTGTTCAGATTTTTGTGTTAAATCCAAAAATGTCGTTAGCAAAGGTCATAAGATTATCGATTAAATTAGACTAAATGTTTGAGAACAAATATCTCAGTGTTTGATACTTCGAATTTAATTTTTTTCTGTTACCATTGGAAAGAGCAGATTTTGAACTACAAGAATAACTGTTTTCCAGTTTTGAGTCGAAGTTCTTCAAAATTTGACATGAAACGATCACTCCATACGAAAAAAAGATGAAAAAAATATCATAAGGCTCTTTTGTATCGTGTATGCGATATATATATAGATATGCATATATTTTAATTATATTGATTGATTAAAAAAAATCAAAAAGAGAAAATGATATTAAACTCTGTACTATAATTGTAAAATTTAAAAGGAAACTAAACTATTTAAAGAATTTTTTTTCTTAACTGTGTAAAACGTAATATTGTAATCCAAACCTGAAGTGAAAAGAAAAATCAGACGGACTAAAATCATCGTGGGAAAGAGAATAAAAATAATTAAGAGATAAGTCAAGCAAGATCGATGAATCGATCGCTCGACCTTTTCCATTACTGTAAAAATTATTTGATTTTATACACCTTTCTGTGGAAAATTCAAAACGATCAATTTTAGATTTATTGAAAATGATCGATATCGATGATGTGTAACTGAGAGAAGATATTTATTTTGAGGCAATATCATGGATAAATATTATCCGACATATTGTGTATATATACAATCTGAATGTTGCATATATATATATATATACAATATTGGAATACCATCTAAGGCATCATTCCAACTGAAAATGATCGATATTCGATTATATTAGGCAGAACCTATGCTTGTCAAAACGATATACTACATAAATATTATCAATTTAAATGAAATTCTTCAGAAATCATGTTGCTAAAACTGATCAAAATCGATTCTTTATTACTACTTAATATGAGAATCGATTCTGATCATTATAGCCACGTATTGCCAAAAATATAAAGTAAAATCAAACGTAATCCTGTAAGATTAAATGCTCCTGTAGGATTAAACGATGCGGCATTGAAATGTCCTTTAATGACAGAACATAATTACTAAATTTCATCAAAAGTTTAGTTCAAAAGTTATTAGTGGGCACACAAGCAATGAGATAAATATGATGATGATCTAGCCTTTTCTTCCTTAGGAAAAGTAAGCTAAAAATTATAAACAGTTAATCAAGTAAATTGCAGTTTTTAATTGATGTAAAAATTAAAAATATATTCTAATTTATTATTAATTTTTATTATAAATGCAATTTAAGTCTTAAATGTCTTGTTATATTGTCTTACACGCATAATAATTTCGAAATTGTCCGAATCCTTTGTTATGTCATCATCCAAGTATAAATTACAAATTATTATTGTTACATGAATAACAAAATTATAAAATTTGTTTTTTTATTTTTTACATTTCCTTTATAAAAATAATTTTATAAAGAAAATATAAGAAAAATATGGTCTTGCCCCTACTTTTTACACATAAATCAAAAGATTTCAATGGGTTTTTCTTCTTCTCTCGATCAGTTAAACAGCTTATCCTTTCATTTTGTTTGTCATTAAGTTTTTAAATAATTTCTGTATTTTCCTTGATTCATTGATTATTTTTACATGATTTTTGCATCAACTTTCAAGTTTCAATCAAATTATTAAATATTATAGTAAAGATTTCACCCTTTGTCACTTTATTACTACAGTAAACCTTGGCTAATCCACTTACAATTAATCCAATGTCCGATAATCCGAACCAAAATATGATAAACTCATCTCAGAAGAGATCATTTACAATTTCTTAGTCTTCTATCGATGAATAAATGTTTTGTTTTTTTGTGATTTTTAAATAAAGATCCTACGCTGATCATTTTTATTTTCATCAGTATGTCATTTAATTTTCCATTTATCTATATTCTAATTTTTGTCTTTTAGAGCGATCTTTTGCTTCAAAGATTTGGATTAAGCGAGAATCCAGATGATCTCTCTCTCTCTCTCTCAAATTAATCCGGATTAGCAAGAAAATTCCAAAAATACTTAACTCTTCTTCTCAAGTTTTTGTTGAATTCACTGGATTTTTAAAGCAGATATTTTGAAACTCTTCTAGTTTAATTTCTTAATTATTATAAACATGAAATTTTTATATATGAAGTCATACTGAATATTTTATGTTTTAAAAGGAAATTTTTAGCGATAATTAAATTAAAAAGAACTTTTTCGTTCGTTCTGTTTTATATAATTAACTTGTGACTAACGCGATATTTTTATTTTGATCTTTCGTTTTGGAACGAGATAATCATCACTGAAGGTCCCTATCTTTATAAATCCTTTTTTTTTTAATCTGAAGCATAACTAAAGTTAGGAAGGAAAAATTAATTTTCTCATCAGTTTTACCAAAAACATCTCATAATAATTCTAAATAAAACATTATTCTGTGGCAAATTAAATTACATTTTATGCAAAGTCTTTAAATTATTGCATAACTTTTTTTATATATATTAGGGATATTAAATAAATAATAATATTTTTAAACAGAATACTTCAAAATTAACATAATTTCATAAAATTCCTATACTTCAAAAATATTATTATTTGTTAAATTTTTATCGTTTAGCAGTGATTTATAATGGAATGAATGCAATGAAGATTTCGTAATAGTAGCGAATGGAGCTAGAATTTTGGGTGGAGAACACAATTGCCTAATAAAATATAACATGGACAGCTATGTAGAGAATGTGCGTCAAGATAAACGAGCTACGAGTTAAAACAAAATTTACGAGAAAGAATCATAAATCATAGAAATGCAGCATCTGTCTCGCTACAATCGTTAAATGATCTGTTGTACTAATGTTAACATTAACTATAAATTAAATATTTACAATAAAAGTTAGTCATGTCTGGCAACTGTTTGCTGTTTTTTTATTTAATCTTCTTCTGTGATATTTGAATAAGTTAATAAATTCAAACGTTAGCTTATTTTTCTGATGGCGAATTATTGATTCGTTTAAAAAATTACGAATTTCTAAATCATAAAATTTTTTTTTATAAAACAATCACTTCTGAAAAGAACTTTTATAGTCTAATTTCCGAAAGAAACCAGTGTTTTAGAATCGTTAAAGATGTGAGATTAAAAAATTTCATGAAAATATATATTATAAAAAAAATCTAAAACATTTTTAATTAAAAGAATGGGTTTTAAAATGAAAATTTCATTTTTTATATTAAATTTATAAAGTTAATTAATCTTATTTCAAAGTTAACTTGAACTTGTATGATCATTCTATTGAATTTCATGAAAATCGTATTATAGTAGTATATTATAGTATTATAGTTGTTATAGTAGTAGGAGAAGGTGGGGCAAGACGGTATAGGTATTATTTCTCTGAAATAGGTATCGCCACCTGAAAAAATTTTGTCTACTTCTTACGTGGACCCTTAGGAAATTGGAAAGAACGCTGCCATTTTCGAAACTGTTGTTTTCGGGCTATACGAGGAGAAAATATTTTCTCTGTTGTTTGAGTGACTTGATCTTAGTTTATTTTTTTTTTTATTTTAATGTTTCTCGATCCTTATCAAATTTCTCAGTGGCTTATTTCTTACACGTGGAGTGGATATGTCGACAAGCGATAGTGGAAGCAAGATGGGGTCTGGAAGGCTGGAGCAAGATAGGGAAGTCCCCATCTTGCCCCATGCCTTGGAAGTCTAAGCATGATTGGATTTCTCGAAAGCTAAAATAATTGCAGTGAATATGATTCAAGATAACAACAATACTGATATTTTTGGGTTTTCCTCGCAGACCATGGTTCGAAAATATATTCGCAAAACTGATAGACAAAGTTGGACAGAGGATGCAATAGGTCAAGCTGTGGAAAGTGTGTTAGAAGGAAAGATGACTACAGGAAAGCATCACAAATATTCCATGTTCCTCAGACTACTCTTGAAAGAAAAGTAAAGAAATGGAAAGAAGATCCAGAAGCAAAAAATGAATCAGTTAAGGCGAAAATGGGATCATCATAAAAAATAGGCCTACCAAAAAGAAGGCTAAACTTCAAAAAAACAAAGGCAAAGAACCACAGAAGAAGAAACCAAAATGCGATAAAGAAGATACGGAATGCCTTTATTGTGATGATTTATATTTAACATCAAAAAAAGTTTGGTCCATGTGCAATACATATCAGAAGTGGGCCCGCTGCTCATGTGCAGGTATCGATGAAAATGATGCTGAAATAGTCTTTATTTGTGAATATTGTGGAAAAAATATTAGTCACCATCTTGCCCCATGGAGTGGGGCAAGACGGGGCATTTTACACTTTCAATAAATCCTTAAATTTCTCATGTGTTACATTGCTTATACTTCATAAAACTGATTCATTTTATACTTTATATGCAAATGGATCTAAAAATAAACTTTCATATTTTTATCTCTAAAAGTTACTTTCCTATGCTTCTTTAAACTTTAACCTCCTCATTATGTCCCACCTTCCCCTAATTGAGTTGTACAAAAATAATTTTTTTGGTTGAAAAATGAACAAGAGATCGCTTCTGATATAATCTTAATGCATAAAATAAAACAGAAATAAATTCCTATTTTATTTAAATAAAAATCATTTGTAATTACGATATCCTTGATAACAGTTCTGTTTTTTAAAAGGAATTTTAAAAATGTTTAAATCGTGATTTTGTATATTCCGAGCTTTATTTGATAATTATGGAAATAAAAAATCATAATTAATAGTTGATAAACAAATAATTTAAAATACCATAAAAAAATCATCTTTTTTAAATAAGATATAATGAACACTGTTCTTGAATGAATAGGTCAGTAAATTTCATTATGAAATATATTAAGCCACTCATTTATCTTTTGCTAAAAGAAATGACTCGCTCAAATGCTTATTAAACTTTATAAAAAAAAGATATTAATGCATTTCCCAGCAATTTTTTGAATTTTATATCAGAGATATTTCAAAATTCTTATACGGAGAATTTTCTTATCCACAAATTCATGTCCTTCTATTAGATCTTTTAATTAATTTGAAACGAATAAAATAATTGAAATTTTCTCACTATCGTTATTTTTATTTTTATTTTATTTTATTTTTTTTTGTTATTTATAAGTATAATTTATTGATAATTCAGAAAATCTTATTCGCGACGTTTTGATTATATAGTCCTAGTTACTACACAATAATATGATTATCAAAATTGAATTTACGATATTTACATGAAAAAGAACATCAAAAATGCAAACAATTTGATCAGAATTATATATTTATATATTTTTGATCGGAATCATTCCTTTGTTGATAACTACAAAGATCTTTTGATCATTTTTGATTACATTATCAGCTATAAATTTTGTATCAACCACATCTAAACGAAGTTACGAAACAAAATTGGTTACACTTGGACATATTTAAATCACAGTAATGATAATAGTATATGCAATGTATGGATCAATAGCTCGTTCACAAGTGCAATAAATTACGCAACAATAATATATTCCTCTACTCCCTAAATTTAATTGCAAGTATTAATAAGGACTTGCAATTATGCAATAAAAAGTGTGATATAAAATTTATTTTTTAATGATCAGAAGACACTAAAGGAACGACGATTGCCATCAAAAATGCTGATATTTGAAGATAAATATCTCACTGGATTAACTGACAATAATTTTTTTCGTATCAACATGCCACAGAGAAATACAAGAACTGTAATTACATCACATACACTACCGACTTATCAATCCATTAAATCTACAAGAACTTTTATCATTCGTGCAATCCAACTTTACAATAATACGCAATAAGACTTGAATACTGCAACAGAGGGTTTGTTCTTGGGTTTACCTATAGTTATTCAATGTATAATTAATAATAATTAGTTAATAAAGTTCAGTTCAATTCAATTCAGATACAGTAATATCATAATGAAAATCATCACAATAAAGAATTCTTATTTATTATTGGAAAAAGCTGACAATTGGAAACTCTTCCTCGAAAGATTAGAAAAGTAATTAAACTTTTCAGATAATTTTTTGTAATATAGATAATATAGATTATTTCAGTAGTTTCGGGATAGATGGTGGAAATGTATTACACTTTCGCTTTAGGCAGCGCAGGATTAACCAATAGACAAATAAGACATATGTCTAGGCCCCATAATTCGGAGGTGTCCGGCTTCAGTACAGAAAAAAATAAGTAAACAAAAAATAAATAAAAGATATTTAAGAAATTCAATAGGACAAAAAAGGCTAAGGTCTTTAGCAATGTTTACTATAGAAAAAGATATTAAAAGCGAAGATATTATTGATCAATTTTCTGAAATAAAAAATCCGAAAACAAAAAATTTTAATTTTTTAAAGGCTGATTAATGACTATAATTATATATATATTTTTCGTTATACCAGAAACTCTTTTATTATACAATTATTGTTGTATTAGTTTTTGTATTCTCTATTATTAATAAAAATTTTAAGTGACATTATTAAAGATTTTTTTAGAAAAAACTGGAGCCCCAATTTAAATTTTGTCTAGGGCCCACTAGAGGCTTAATCTGGCTCTGGCTTTAGGGAACTCAGGTTCAATTTCGGAACACACTCATATTTTCATTTTTTTCAGGTATCTTGTCCCTCGCGCGCCTCGGTAAACGGAACCCCAGGTGAGACTAGTGTAAAAGCTTCCTAGGGGCTCTCTCTTATGCTCCTCGGAAAGAAAGCTGATTGGGATCGGGTTACCTCTCTGAAGAGGACTCATCTTGATGGGGTGAAGAGACTTGTTCCTGCGAGACAAGTAGTAGTAGTAGTAGTAGTAGAGAGGGAGGAGCCTATACAGCTCAAGCACTGCGACCAATATAGGTCTATTGTGCACCCCCAATCAAATCATCCCAGAAGAAGACCTGTCCTTAGGACAA
>WUQG02456057.1:0-34211 GCA_011317285.2 Androctonus mauritanicus
TCTTTCCTTGTTTATTTACATTATAGCCACCTGCCGCCAGTACTGGGAGTTGTTGGAAAGAAAGTATTTCTTCCACAAAATAAACTGAAAATTATAAAGAAATTAATATTTTAATCATTATTTTTGAAGCAAAGTAATATCTTACGTCTTCAGATTCCTCATCATGTTCTTGTTTGTTGTGATCCTAAGAGAAATTATATGTAGTTTTTAATTTAATTTATAAAACTTTTATATTTCTTGGATCAAAATAGAAAAAAAATTTTCAATTTAAAATTATCAGACAGACAACAAATTTAATATTTTACTTTTGAATATCGAAAAAATCTAAGTGCATTTTAATAGAATCAAAAACAAATTTTTACTGTAAAATCAATAGGATCGAGAATAAATAACTATTATTTCTGATTTCTTCAATTCCATTAAAATTGATTGCAAATTCGAGAATGTAATAGCTCCATTACTTTTTATTTCACTCCATAATAGCTAATTGAAAACTTTTTAAAAAAATGTCAAATAACTCTGCATGAAAATCAAGAGTAAACAAGACGAACGATTAATATTGTAAAGAAAGTCATTCTTTATTATTAAAAATTCAAGAGCAACTTCCGATTCGTTTCATTTCAAATTAGGTTAAAAAGTATATAACTTTTAACTATTTCAAGATCCATATTGAAAGGAATAAGATTTTTCATTCCAGTTGAGTGATGATATTAAATCAAATCTTCTATTTATATATTTTTAATGATTTAAAAAATATGATCTTAGATTATTTATATTCTTATTTGTTGAGTTTGCCAATTTTTTCATGAAATGTTTTATATTTATTTTCTTGTATTTTTAAATATTAAAATCGTTAAACTATATAATATGTTTCGATACAATTTTACATAAGTAAACAGTTCTAGCATTTATATTAAAATGTATTTGTTTAAAGATTTCTGATATTTAGTAATAAATTTGTTTTCAGATAATTTTATCGTATCGCTTATAACTCGTTAATTTATGGTATATTGTAAGCAATGTTTCATATGAAGAAGGATAATTAACTGCTTTAAGAATACGTCAAATGTAATCAGTTGGAAAAAAGTACTTTGGACCGAACTTCATTACAGATTAATGTATGTCATTATTACAAGTACACATTTTTATCATTTTAAGCAGCTTGCTATTCTTCATTTGTTAAGAATTGAAATCATTAATAATCCAGAGAAATTCCCAAGTTAAACTTTACTAATGTATGTTTTTTAATATTCTATACTCTATGATTTCTAATGTAGTTTATCAGGTAACTAGATTAACGTTTAATAATTAAGTTTAGATAAAATAATAACACTTTATTCCTTGGCGATGTGATAGTATCAAATATGATAAAGTTAACATAATTATTATACCATTTTGAAGCCAGGAAGAACTTTATACCACTCATTAAAACAAACTGTACTTTATTTAATTATTTAGAGTACGAACGTTTAATTTAAAAAATAAATCGATATTTAATTCACCTCCATGATGAATATAAGTCGGAATAAAATCATTAAATCGGGTGCATAACGTGGTCCTCTAAGGGACTGTTGACACTTAATTACCTCGATAAGTCAGAAGTTGACATCATCAATCTTTGGCAAGTGATACTCTGTAGACTTTTGCAAGCTGACATAACCTCTGAGATACAAATGTAGAGTAGAATGCTATCGAGGTTTGTTTAAGCGATTTCTGATATAGTAGTCCATGGCCAATCTGATGGAGTAAGAGATTTCGATTTGTAACTTTGCCAGGCGATCCTCAATCATGTCTTGATGTTACCAGATGAAGGCATTACTTTCACTCTAATCGATAAGAGTTTATTTTACGTTATGTTTAACACATCTCTTGAAAGATATAAAGTGTTGTTTCGTGGTGTCTGATATATCCCAAAAGGAATTTAATAGCTATTACCGGCGAAAACTCTAAAGAATTGACTCTTTCGGGGGTAATGACGATTGTCGTTTGTTTGATATCTTCTATTATTCTCAAAATAAATGGTTTTCTCAAGCAATTTAGCTCGCTATAAACATTGCGTTGCTTAATATCTATACGGCATACTTCAGTATATTTCAGATATTGTCTTAGTTAAACGAGATAAAAAGAAAATATTTTGAAGCACATCACGAAACTATTCATTTTAAGTTTCAATAACTTGACTAAATAGCAATAAAATTTTGTTTATTAAATACACCACTTGGTACAAAATACTTCGAAAATTTTTTGCTGTTTTCTAAGCTTAATAACTAAATAAACATCTAAACTTTCGTGCTTTTATTTTTATTCATTAAAAAATATAATTAAAAAATAACTGCTTTCAAAGCAATAGTTATAATAATAAATTTTAATTTTATTTGTAAAATTTCGCATCAGTTTATTCTTAATATTATCAGTTTAAAATTTTAAAGAATTTTTATTTTTGACAAAAAAAATTTTCTGAAAAATAATTTTAAAAAATTAGAAAGAAAATTTATTATTTAAGAAAAACAATCTGATTTGACGTAATTAAAATTAATAATATTATTTTACCAATCTTGAATTAGTACATCGTGGACGACAGATTAAAAAATAATGAAATATTATAATATTTACTTAAGTAAAAAGTAACATAATTTAACTTTAAATTAATTGGAAATTTTCTTTTTTAAAAGTGGTGATTTTGTAATTATTGAAATATTATAAAAACATCGATGAAAATTGGTTCCTATAATAAAATTTGAAACATCAAAATTAAATTTGAATACAAAATTTGTGAGGGAAGTATATTCGTAAAGATACAAAAATATTCTTAACTAAAAAATTAATTAAGATTTAAAAATGATTAATCATTCTCTACTTATGTTTTTATAACTTATGTCCAAAATTGAGTAAAATATACTTAATAATATTCATTTAAACTATTAGAAAAATTCTTACAGGAAAGAGGGAACTCAACATTAATGGATATAATGAAAATTATATCCATTAATGTTGTGAAATAACTTTTACGAAAATTTATATAAATTAATATAGAATAATATTTAGGAGACAAATTTTACAGATTATAATTAACTCTTAGTTGATATATAAAATTAGTGTAGATTAAAAATCGATGTGAAGATCTTTCTACTCTACAAAACTCAAGATTTCATCTTTTGTACTCCAAAATTCTTTCTACCAAACTCTTGCCAATATTACCTTTTCAATAACGTTGGTTATAAGTTACAACGGAAAGCATCTTATCACAGCTTCGACTTAACAAATTTTTCCTGGGCTTATTATTAATGAAAAATATGTTTCAAAAAAATAATTCTTATAATATAATAATTCTAATGTTTGTTCTTTATTTAACAATTATTAAATATATTGAGAAATTTCCTAAACAATGCATCTTTGGCATCGAATGAATCAAACATTACGATTAACTTTGTGATTTAGATCTGATAATTTGCAAAAAGAATCAAAGAGGATTTCAACAATTTTCTGAATTGATAAAATTTGTTCAATAATTTATATATTTTAATAACTTTAAACTGTATTTTTATCATTTTTACATTAATATATCTAATCTTCTATAATTTTAACATGATGATGATAAAATAACAAACTAATACTTTAATCAACTTATTAATTAAATTAGATTGTAAGCGGTTTAATTTCTATACAGATACTTATGTTTGTATAGAATTATAATTCATTGACTCGATGTATAATTATCATGCACATTCCTAAGTTAATACGAATACACTTGAGGTATTATTACAAAATCGCATTATTACTATAATATCTTTTGAGTATTATTATATTTTATAATTTAATAAATAATTTTACTATTATTGTTAATAAAATAAAAAAGAAGTTAGCATAAATTACAGAAATTTTGTTAAGATACAAATTTTAAAAATTATATATGAATTTTTAACATGTGGAAAATTAAAAACAAAATGTCTTCCGTTACGATATAAATAGTAATTAAAGTTATTAAAATAATTATCGTGACATTAAGGGGGAATTGTAATTTAGGAAATGTGTTTTTAATAATTATGTAGTTAAAGTAAGTTTACACTTTTGTTGCTGGACCGCAAATGGTTATAAATTGGAAAATAAAAGCTTTCGATCGTTACAGATGAGATATTTCCAATGTTACAAGGATGTCAGTGTCTTAGGTTGAGAACATTTTATTCTGACCAACTAGAAGGTTTTCTATCGCATACTGCTTTCTGTCACATTTTATTGACACTAAACTGGACACAGCCTATCATAATGTCATCTTGTCAACCGAAAAGTTAGTCCATTTGGGCAGGCCTCTGGTGTTTGTTAGAACACTACACTCAATTAGAGTCTGAAAAATTTTTGACAGATAATCGATAAAACGACCACACATAAGAGGGATGAATTATTTTCTCCAACTAGTAATAACTAATTAAATTCATTATAAATATTGATTCTTTCCCAGTAAACCGTTTGTCGATAGGTAACAGTAGAAAACCGAAACGAGGGATAAAAATTTACAAACAAACAAACAAGGGTTTCTATATCGTTACGAAATATAAAAGCATTTACGTGTCGACACGAATGTTTAAACTAAACAAGGCTCTTTACTTGTAAAATGATTTATAAACAAAATTATAATAATAAAATAAAGTTTCATATTTTTAACTTGGAAAATTTCTAATTTGACATGAATAGGCTATACAAAAAGAAAAGAAAAAAGTGACGATGTCTATTATTTATTTTTAGTGTTATAATTAATTTAAGAAAATAAATTATTGCTTAATTATTTTCGTTAATAAGTTATCGATTTTGATTAAAAAAATAATTAATTTAAGAAAATTATTTCATGATATGAAGTTTTTGGAATCGATACGATTTTAATCACGTCCTATACAAAAATAACATTAAAAATGATAATTTTCTATTATTTTAACGATATAGCTTCTATATATAGTCTATATATAAAAAGATATTTATATTAAAAGCATTTAATAAGAAAGAAATTGAAGTATCTTTCGTCTAGTGCAGATGATGTTGTCTTTCCAGATTATACGTGGGATGTAATTCTGGATCCTACAGATCGATAAAGCACTGCAGCCTTTACTGCTTCTATACTTCAACTAATGGTTAGGATCTTCAGTTTATTGCAAATCGAGAACATTTTGTATCTACTTTTCATATTTATTGCTTCTAATAAACTCATTTTTTATTATACCAAATTGAACTATTTGATAATGTCCTTCTCTATTACTCTTCTCCTTCACAAAATTCAAAACGAAATTTTCAAAATTGTTTACTGTTAGATATATTACATTAAAATAATAACAAAAATTATCTTGAAACCAAACATCTGCGTGAATAATAAAAAAGTTTTGCTTTTCAAAAGAATATTTTTACATATACAGTATTAAGTTCAGTAGTTTCATCCGTACTAATTAAAAATAATTTCAACAGTATTTTTATTCATATACATCGTTTTGAATACATAATAAGGTTATTTAAAGAAAGAACGTGTATAATTAACTGTAATCTTTATAAACAGCTAACATAAGTAATGCCTGGTTTCATAGAGACCATGTTAATTTTTAAAAGGGATATTTATCTTGCATATTTTCGCATTTAACACAAAACCGTTGGCAATATTGTAAATTTAAGATAATGTTTTCAATATAAACAAAACAGAATTGTCAGATGCAAATTTTAAGTAAAATTATTCTTTATAAGGAGTAAAATATAGTATATTGATGTTTTATCAATGATCGTTTTTTTTAATATTTGTGTGTATTGGGAGGTACCTAATTCTTAATCAAAGTATAAATATCGAGCAGAATAGCCAAGTTCTTTTTATATTAAATGCAATTAAGCAAGATATATGTGTGTAATAAAGGGAGTAAAAACTAAATGAAGTAATGAGAACGTAATGTGCTGCTGAGACAGAGTGTCTTCTCTTAATGTGATTGAAGAATTCTACTTTAGGTAATGACCAATATTATCTTCGCTAAAGAAAAGCCTGTTATTGGCGAGGGATTTTAATAACTAGAAATTTACCAACATATACTGATAGCTTTCATAACTAGTTTTGTTATGTACTTTTGTAAAAATTTCAATTAAAATATAGTAGGAATAAGTTATGAAACTTGACGATTTTTTAATTGATAACAATAATATCGCAACTTTTTTTTATAATTGCGTATTGCGAAGATAGTTTTGTAAAATATCTCCGAAATTTAGATTTTTACTTTAAATTTTCAAATCTATTAACGAAATTATTATTTGTTTTTTAAACACTTTTAATTTTAAAGATTTTTCAAAAAAGAAATTATAGCTTTTTATGAACTTCTTTTAATAACAAAACAATTTATTTTTCATGTTGATTCAGTGCGGAAAAAAAAATTTTAAGAATTTGAAGAATGATTTAACATTCACATTCCGACTAGGAAAATTTAAAAATGGTTGTTGTAAATTAAAAATTTTTTTTTTGGAAAATAAACAATTATTTAATAAAAATGACTTTGTGTAATATATATATTCAAGTTATTTCCCAGTTTAATGAATGTGTTTGCCGTTTTATTAATATACAATATACATATATATATTTTTTAACCAACTATAAAATTAATTTGTGTAATTTGTGAAAATTTTTGCTTAAAATTTTTATTTGAAATATTATTATTTTTTAACTTCTTTTAACAAAAAATAGCTTATCTTTCATGTTGTTTTAGTGAGAAAAAGTTTTTTAAATTGGAAAGATTTGAAAGAACAATTGAAAGAATAATAGACAGTTGAAGTAGTTTAGAAAAATAAAGAAAAGTTGTAGTAGTCAGGGAAAATATATATCAATCATTTAAAGATTTTTTTAACATTGATCATAACCACTCTGATATATAAATAATTGATATATTGTTAGAAAGTAAATTTTTTTTCTTTGATAAGTAGTATGATTTATGTTGTTGGATATAAATATAAACATTATTGAAGAAATTTTAATTCTATGAATTCAAACATAAATTTTATATAATTTTAATATGAATATTCATAGTTTGTATAAATTTCATAATCATTCTTCTTTCAAAAGTAATATCTTGTGAATTTTCAACCTTAATTTGAACAATTTCTTGTTGTACTTGATATATTTGTTACAGTCGATATACTCTACTACATATTGTGTTACTGCTAACAAGTCGTAGAAAGATAAATTACTTTTTACTTTTAAAAGTAAAGTTTTGTTACCACATCAGTAAAGTTTTTAGAACATGAGCCGGAAGCAACTATCATTGTATTTCTGAGTGTTTAAATGTAATGATTACTGTACGAACATCCGTTTTACCAAAATAAAATGAAATAAATGAAAAATAATGTTAAGAAAAATTTTTTTTAAAGTTGAAGAAGATACTCAAATATCCAAACATCAAATATAATTTGTAATCAAATATTATAAGCTTAAATATAAATGCAATCCTTTATTTTTTCACATAAATTTTATAAGCTTATATTAATTTTTATCAGAATAATATAAATGTATTAATTTTAAAATTCAAATTCAGAAATAATTCTATATAGTAATTAAAGATAATTAAGTTCCATAAATTTCTGAATTAAAATGTACTTAATTTAATTTTTACGTAGAGGATATAGATCTAGATACATCAATAAATTTTGTAATTCTTAACAGGTTTCATGAAATTGTATTTTTTTCTTATGATGAATTAATTAGACATTTACCACCCATACTAATATCCATAATCGATATTAAAATGTTTACAATATATTATTACAAGATTATAATCATTACATTTTCATCAACTTTAATAATTTATAATCCGTTGCAGAGATTTTATCAAACTACTGTATAAAATTGACGAACATAGCAGACTTCTATCGATTTTCATAAAAATAATATTGCATAAATTAAAGAATTTGTTTAAATCATCTCTTCATCTAACTTAATGATTATCGAGATTTATTAAATAACTTAAAATTCAGTCTTTTAATATTTAATCCTGTAAATAAATTATAATCACAGACAGTATTTTATGCTTAATTTTGAATAAAAATTACATTATTTAAAAATTTTTTTTTTTTTTGTTTTAACAGATAAATGCGTCTAATCTGAAAAAAATATTTTCAAGAATTATAATAAAATTTAGATATGAAACATGTTTCAAATATTGAAGATTTATAAAAGGCTTATATTAAAGTTTTACAAAACGCTTCGTAATTTATATTTGTTAAATAATGAAATATTTATTTAACAAATATAAATAACGAAGTTCAATATCTTTTTACTAGATCAAAGTGTTTTTTTTTCATTTTTTTTCTTTGTTATTTACAAAATAATGGGCTTTCACATAAAATCTTATTTAGAAAATGGAAAAATATCATAAAAAGTATTTTGGTAGTGTAACTATAATCATAGACGAAAAAAAAATGTTTTCTCTTATACAGTACTTCAGAAAAGGAAATGTCGTGCTAAAAAAGCACTATACAAAATATCCATTAAATTTGTGTGTAAAAGATAGAAAAAAACCATTAAATATGCAAAAATTCGTTATACTTGCTGTTAGAAAGTTATGTAAATATTCTTCATGTTACAGTAGAAAAAAAAAATATTAAGATGATGCATGCTGATGGATGGAAATAGAAATTTATATCAGAGCGATAGATCGGATATGTCAAATGAAATAATACTGACATGAAATATTTTAGACAGATGAATTAAATACAATAAATCGCTGAGAAATATGCTTTTTGAGAAATGGAATATAAAAATATATCTTCAGAACTCGATCCATTTGAAAATACGATCCGATCATTTTATTATCAATAAATTATGCAACCATCACCAATAGAAATTTGATAACTGAAATATAGATTGCTAGAAGCATGATCCTGATATCAGCGAAAGAAGCATCTGTCTAACATTTTAGTTGCCAGTATTTATTTACCAGTATTCGATAAAAAAAAAAAAAAAGTAAAATATAGTCTAAAATGTAGCAAAATATATTTATCTTTGAAATTTAAAACTTTGCAGGTAGGTTTTTTAAAAGCATTGTTATTTATTGATGTTTTCACAATTCTACTTTACTACTTTGTTTCAAAGTAGCAACCATTCAAATGCTGAACGATGGAATAAAATACTTATATATATATGCATTCTTAATGATTAAGCACGTATAAAAATTCTGTCTTAAAGGCATAATAATTAAACAATAATTACCAAAATTATTAACATGTAAAGTATGAACGAGAATAACGGATAAAATTTCTATTAATGACGATAATTACGCAACATTATACATAATGATTATATAAACGAATAATAAGGAAATTTTATCTTGAACCAACATTTGTTTTTAAATCAATGGCAAATAAAATAAGAAAAAAAAAAAACAAGAAATTATTCAAAAACTTTTTAATATTCAATGAAAAGTAACAAAAATCTGTTTTACTTTTCGAAAAGGAGAGTGGTTGGAATCAGTAATATTCATCGTAATTCATTATCTGATCTTGATTTTTTTTTACAATTCAATTTATTTTTTTCTAAAAAAATCGAATGTTTTATCTTCACTTTGAGAGATTATTTTAGTAAGATTGTTTTAAACCTTCGAAGTAATAATGAAATTTGATTAAAAAAAAATTCATATTAAACCATCAATATTTTAGATGTAATTTTTGTTAGGAAGAAAAATATGCCTTCAAATTTTAAAGTGTCATTTATTTCAAAATATACCTTTTAAATATATTATTCTGCTAAAATATTATTTATTAATGCTTTACTGTAATTTCTTTGAAAATAACAAATTGTTTGTTTTTCTAGAAACCAATAAAATATATTGCCGAGATGACAGAATTTCATATTAAAACATTGCTCTAAAAAAGTATTTAAAAAATTCTAAAACACAATTCTGTAGTATATTTTTGGTTAATATTATGTACAGAATCACCGTCATCATTATTTTAATTATAGAGAAAAACTTGAAAGATTTATTCAAACTTTGCATTCCAAATCAGAAGCTGAAATAAATAATACAATTCCATGCATATCAAAATGATTGCATTAATTTTAATTTATTTTCATTATTAAATAAAATTGTATTAATATTAAGTTATACAACTAATATAATATTAACAATTTTATTATTAATATACTAACGATATTAAAACATATTTTTAGAAAATTTATGAGTTATACATAAGCTAAAATAGTCATCTAATTCATTCTTTTCATAACTCTTAAACTCTTCAGAAGGATGAAAAATGCGAGTTTCGAAACATCATTTAAATTATTTCACTCTACTACATTCAATACATTCCTAAATGCAATTCCAATTTAGATTCCAGATTTAATAGCCCATGCAGAAAAATTTCAATTTAGATATACTTATCTTCGCGACAAGTTTTTTTCTTCTTCTTCTTGCTTTCATAATCTCTTCGTAAATATATTACAGAATTTCTAAAGTTATAAATTACGTTAAATCTATTATAAATACGATATAAAATTTAATCTTTGCATCTGTTATGTTATGTAAATCTATTTATTTGAATAAAATTAATTTAACAAGCATTAATATAACATGAAACAACGATTAGAAATCATCACTTTAATATTACATATATATATATGAACGATAACATTTTGTACGTTCTCTTAAATCATTTCATATTCTGTTATCATTAATATTTTGCGTAAATCGATATAAATATGCGCAAAATTCAATTTGAATGGTTATTAGGTTGCCATAGTTTAATGAAATGAATATTTAATAGTTCTCAATATATATAATTATAAATTAAACTTATTTATTTATAATCTAATACTGAATTTCATCTATGTTATAATAATTTTATGCTTTTCTGCAATTCGGAATTGCTAGCGATGTGTAATAAAAATGATTAAATGTTAATAGTAGACTATATCTGGTTTCTTTATGAGGAATTTCTCTATGATTAACAGTTTGCCATTCTTCCACTACACAAATTTTTTATTTGCATTTTGAAGCTTTAATTTTTTATTTATTCCATTTGCTTGGCGTTTTCTTTCTTTCTTTTTTGGTTCTTTCTAAATAATGCTACCAGTTTCTATAAAAATACGACTTGTTCGCATTTCTGTAAGTTCTTTAAAATCAGCAGAAGATAATTAATGGATCCAAGTATTTTAGATTGATATAAATAAAGAAATAAAAGTAACATTATTGTATTTATAATAGCTATTTTGTTTTACTGCAAAACAGTATACCATACAAAAAATAGATGCACTCAAGACTATTAGCTATCAAGTTAATTCGTGTTTTTTATATGTCATTCTCTTTAAAACTTTTCCTAATTTACTGTAGCTTCTATACAATGAAATGTGTTTTAATATTCACACTAATATAAACAGATTATCAAACATTAATTCGATTTTATAAATATTTGTTTTTTAAATTTTTGAGGTGCCGATTTCATTAAAAATCTTAAACTGCTGAAACAATGCAAACATCAATTAATAACTAATCTACAATACTTTATACGAAAAGTATACATTAAAATAGAATGTAATATTTTAACAATTGATGGATAATGTATTGTTAAAAATATTAAAATAAAATTTTTAGATTAATTTCTAACATTTTCTTGAAAATTATTACCAGAATAATTTGATGGAATCACTCTTTCGCTAATATTGTTACAGTTTTCACATTATTTGATAATTCATTTAAAATTTTCAATTTATTGATAGAATAAAATACCAGTTAAGAACATAACTTATCTTAGATTGGGATTTTAAATTGTTTTCATAGCACTAATAATGTTAAAATTAGGTTTTGTGATAAATCTCTTCATCGACTTCGCGAATAGCAGAATCTGAAAGAGAAAATAATTATTAATTGATAATTTTCTATCTCAACAATAATGAAATTTTTGATATTGTTACAAGAGTTAAGAAAGTTTGCTTCACTTTACCATCATCAAATGAACAAATAAGTAGAAATTAAATTTTCGAAATCGATAATTGAAACCATCTACTTGTACAAAAGACATCACTGTAGAATATTTTTGAAAATATGTTTTTATAGGTTCAATATCATTATAGAGAGATACCCACTGATATCAAAGAAATAATTTCTTTTGTATAAATAATTATCGCATTCTATTCCATTTTATAGTTTAATTCTTATATTTAAGCCAAAACTAATTATCAGGTTATCCCAAAAGTAATATCGTTTTTGGCATTAAATTTTGAAAAGATATAAAAGATAAGTCACTTGTTAATTTAATCAAGTATATATTCCACAAATAAGGCCATCTCAGCTTAATAGTATTTATAAAGCTTTTAAATTCATGTTTAGACAAGCTGAGACACGTTTGAACAAGTACAGTATAAAAACGAATTACTTTTGTAATGAACCGATATGTTATTTTTATCTATATAAATAAATTTATTATGTGAATAAAAGTAATATAATTTGATACACTATAATATAATGAATTATATATATTTATAATTAATTCTTTGGACACGAAGTGATTCATCATTGAATCAAACTATCATTGAATATTTTATATTTAAATAATTCTTCAATGTAGAAGAAATGATTCAAACCAGATTCTAAATGAAAAAATTCATCAAAAATGACATTTCTAGCTACAAAACCGATGGGCACTAATTACAAAAATGTTCAAATATTCCTCTTTCTTCATCTTTCTTCTTCTTCTTCTTCTTCTTCTTCACGTCTAAATATGGAGGTTTTAGCTTGCGCTTTTTCCTCCGATGGCGATCTTTCTTCTATTCATATATATATATATATATATATATATATAAGATTGTATAAATATGTAAATGAATGCATGAACATTTCCATTTTACTGCCAAATTTACTTCTAATTTAGAAATCTAATTTACAAAATTTAAATCACAATTTCAATATTTTCAATTATAATTTAATATATTCTCATTTTAACGAATTTATTTTATTTTTATGTTAAATGTGCTTAATTAATCCTATCTCAAATATTTATTATTTTTGTTTACGTTAACTAGATATCTCAGCCAACGAAAATATAATAAGGAAATTTTAATTATTTATTTACTAAAATTAAATTTACATTCATCAATATTGCATTATGCAAATAAATCTTCAATTGCTATAATTCAAAATTAATGAAATGCATTTTGTTTTTATAATCACTAAATTATTTTACATTCGTATATTGAAACTTATTTTATTTGCAAATGAATAAATAAAAATTTAATTGATTGATTCGAATATAATACAAAATAATAAAAAGATTCCTGCAAAGACGAACAACTTACAATATTTGTCATTTATTGATCGAAGATAGAATTGTTTCACGACTTATACTAATTGTGACTTGTAAACGAATTCTTTAATTAGATCAGGTTATATTCAGTTTTCTAGAATTAATCTATTTCCTTATATATTTTAAGACATGAGAGGATTTGTTATAGTAATCTGTTTAAGACATCTCTAAGAGATAACCACATCGCTCTCCAATATCTAACCATAATTTAAAGTAATACTAGTTTAGAGATTCTTCCATTTCTAATCTAACTGTTTAATCAGAAGCAGATCATTTTCTGGCTTAAAATATGAAAGAATATCCATTTCTTTAAGAGATGTATTATTTCATATGGGAATAAACATAGTATATTATGTAGAGAAAAAAGAAACGAGCTTTTACATCTTTAGAATTCAGCAGTACTAAAATTCTAGATGGAGTTTCATTGATTTAGAGTAGAAAGGCTTCAAATGGTTTGATGAAGAAACTTCAAAAATAATAAAAAAACTTAATATTAAAAATTTTGTTACTATGAAGAAAATTATCTGATCTTATTCTGAAAACAATTTTTTTTTATCATTGATGTATGTAAATATCAATCATGTGAAACTAATTTATATTCCTAAGAAGAAATTATTAGGCAGATGTTTGTTTTTTGTTTTTGGTAAGTCTAACAGAAATGAGAAAAATAGTTGATAAAATGATATACAGTACATAAGTATAGGTTTACTAGGATTAGGTTGCTCAATACATCTCAATAAATTCAAGTAATATTTCGTTTTTAATAATTAATATAAAATTAAAGTTAAAAAGATACTGAAATAATAAATTTATGAATGATGAGATATTTATTTTATACAATCTGAATCAAATATTTTTGTTTCTGAATGTTTCATTCTTTGCATATTTTTCAAATTTTTGAAATAAAATATCTAGCCCGCAGTTCTATATGATATGAGATTTTTTGTCTTTCTTTCTAAAAGTATTCAGTAATATTTATAAGGATAAAGTAAATATTTCTTGGTGATAATCAATTAGGTTACAGAATTTAATTATCTATATTTATTTATCTTTATAAAAAGATTGAATGATTACTTCCCGATCTTCGATTTTCATTTGGAAAATTCTATATTTACTCGAACGAATCAAAAAAACTAACAAATATGTATGTGAGGAGTGTATGGGTTAAGATTATTAATAAAATACTTGATACAATCTCAGATCATTTCTTTAATGAAACTGTCTAAAATGTTAATTACTTCATTAATTAAAATTTTTCAAATAGAAGAATTAATTTAAAAAAATAACTGTAAATTTGACGAAGATTCTTCAATTCTAATTTTTAAATAATATTTCTATGCTTTCAAATTAATAGTATTGTAACTCAATCGATTATTTTTCAGAATTTTAAGAAACATCTACAAAAGTAATAAAAATATTAATAATTTTATTCAACAAGAAAATTCAATGAGAAGTTACTATAAATGCATTTCTAATGTTGTGTTATTACTCTGCTTCCTGTTATTCTCCTTAATAACTTGTCCGAAATTTCCCACTCATAATAATCACCTTACTGTAATTCTTTATATCATTTTTTACGTAATCTATTCTCAGAATTAATTACTAATTAGAATAAATTAATTTTTCTATTTTTAAATAAAAAAAAATAATCTTAACCATGAATCTTGATACAACTTTGGTATGAGCTTTACTAAGATTTTATAAAATATCTATAAACTTTTTCACAAACATTTTGATGGAAGTTTCCGTCTTATTCTAATTACAAAGTATCTTTTTTTTTTTGTTTTTAAGACGCCTTTCTTTTATTTTCTACATTTGAGAATGTAATTATTAATGTAGATTTCTAGCTCTTGAAAAAATAAGAACGTCGAGCGCACTGTAATTCAGTTAATTTTTTCTTCAAATGTCTGTTCAATGATCAAAATCTTAGAGTTTTTAAATCTATGATAATTTTTACTTTCATAATCAATATTAAAATAAAAGTAATAATATACACCTTAGATGATATGGCATATATCATAAATATCTGCTTTTAAACAACTTTTTGAAGATATGTAGTATCTAAATGATTTAATGTTTTTTACTGGTATAGATAAAACTAAAAAAAATTATATGAACATCAAAAACTGAGTCAGTTAAGATTTTATGGTAGCCAGAATAAAAGAAGATATACGACAGCCTGAATTAGACCTCAAGAAGCCTTTGAAAATACGTCAAGAGGTCTAATTCCGGCCATCATGTCTTCTTTTATATTTTCTTATTTCCTGAGAATTTATAGGAAATATAATTTATCTAGTTTATCACGTTTCAAACTACAGTTGAAAAAGAAAGACCCAATTACAGATCAAATTTTATAGCATATCTTTCACTATTTTTTGGATATTTCAAATTGTTATATTAACTGCAGAACTTAACAAATAATATGATCATGATGGCATCTTTATTAAAAAAAAGTATTATTTAGCGTAATATAACCCATATTTAAATGAGTTTTTAAATTATTATTAATGATATTCAAGATATAATAATTCAAATAACATTATTCTGTTTCGACTGATACTAATTTTGATATGATTTTAGTAGTAATTAATATCGGAAATATAATAGGATGTTTAATCTAGGAATTGTATTAATAAGATAAAAAGTAATTATAATTTACTTCCTTTGCGCTTAGAAACATATAATTCGTTTCCTTTGCTTTTAGAAGCCATAACAATCAGAATTACGCCATTGCGGTAATGTAAAGTCAGGTGCCAATGACTACTAATCATTTTCCCAAAGATGTATGGAGAAAATAAGAGATACTAAGAGGATCTGAGTGTCCAAATATTAATCAGAGATGTTTATGTATGAATGGGTATCCAGATTCAAATTTTATTTTATTAAAAATGATCTAGCGATCTTTTTTCTTCGGTTTTATGTCGTTTACCATTTTTATCCGAAAATAAACGGCGAAGCCAATCCAGGACACAAGACGGATGCTATCAGATCCATGATGGAATCGATCAGAAGGTGAATAAAAAAAATCTATGGGTCGAGTCCAGTATCCTTCTGAAACTTTTCAGGAATGGGATTTGATTCCAATCCTCCAGATGGAAATCTAATACGCCTCCATGCTATCATCCAGTAGACAGCCATAATAGAAATAAAAGTCATAAAATCACATTATTTTCTCTGTTTTTCTGTAGCTACACTATAAACAAAAATTTTAATATCAGTTCTTCTTATCTGAGTTCTGAACAATGCCAATAAGAATTTAATTTAACAGTTGCAAGAAATTTGATTATTTTGAAATAGATCTTAGCAATCATTGTTTTTCAGTTTTTTTTTATTAAATATCAGTTTGCTAAAAAGAAAAATCTATTTTACTTTTTATAAGAAAAGATGTAGAATTCAGTATTTCTCTGTAATGATGCAACATGTGAGTTGCAACTGGTTTACGAGACAAAGTTATTCGAAAAAGAATTCGAAAAGATTTTAATCTTAAGAATATTTCTATCACTGAAGAAAAATCACAAACTGAAATTGCATATCTTTATTGTATTGATTTTGAATTTTTTTTCTTTTTTTTTAAATAACTGAATTCTGAATACTGAAATTCTTTTAATTCACGTTTCTGAATTCATTTTGTTAGCTTTATTATTGAATTCTTCATTGCAGATACAGTATACTTACGATTATTCCTAGGAGATTATTCGTTATCCGAGTTATCCGTGCATGATTTTTCCATATTTTAACGAAGTTTTATTTACAAAATTTCTCTTTTTATTATATCTATGCATAAATTCATGAGGAATACGCTTAGTATATTTCTCTAGTCGTTCAACTTCAAATTTACAATGAATATTTTTCAGTTAAACCGATAATATAAATTATATTATTTACTAATGCAAGTAAAACACATTATGTAAAAAAATACTGTAACTAACTATTTTTTAAAGCAAAGTAACTGTAAAATAATATCCAACTCATTTATTCCCAATTATACTGCATTATTGATATATGACATCTTATATTGTGAGTAAAAGTTAAACAAATTGTTTAATTTTCTTTATATCTATTCACACGAAGCCTTTTTCCTCTCTCTATATATTTTTTCAGTGTTGATAATATATTTATTATATATAAATTAAAAATATTCCAGATATATGTTCTTTTCCAGCGATCTATATACGAACAAAAATTAATGTTTTGTTAAAACGATAAAATTTTATTTTATATATGTTTTATATATCATTAAAAGACGATTTCTATAAAAATTTTGAATTATCCATGTTTATTTTTGCTTATTTTCCCATTTATAACGCGAATAACCGCATATATTGTATCTTATAATTAATAATAGTCACATACAAGATGGCGGAATAATCGTTACTAAATGTATTCAAGGAAGATAACTAATAATAGTCCATAGACTAAACTAGGAAAGAATGTAATAAGGAAAAGAAGAATTAATTTAATTTATAATTAAGTTCTTAAGCTTGTTTAAAAATTAGATGAAAGTATTTCTTTCTTTTTTTTTTTTTTTCAAAAAAGGATTAAAAAGTATATGCATAATATCCATATTTATTACTGCACTAGTATTAATGACCAGCATTTAAAATCCCCCTACACTTTTCGTATCGAAAAAAATAGATATACGTTTATAATTTAAGATAATTTTATGCAAATTTATAACAGTTACGTTAACGAGACGAGTACTAAATTTATTTTAATCACCATTAGTTTTACGTAATTTTTGAAAAGGAACTTATGATAATGTAAGTATAGCTGAGAGAAAATACTATTACTTAATACTGAAGGAAATATAAAGAATAAATACTGTATATCTTTTTCTATAATTTATGTTTATATAATTAAAGAAAGAAGGCGAACCATTTTAAATCAGTAATTACAAATTTGTAGTTTAATTAATAAGAATCGTGTAGAATAAATCATGTTTTGGAATCTAGAATAACCATAATTAAGCAATGAATTTTATTTAGTAAATATTGTTAATCTCTATAATATTAATTCTAATCTTAATTTATGAAATAAATATTTCTAAAGTCATTTTTAAATATTTTATTTTTTAGATCTTTTAAACAAAGCTTCGTATAAAGAATAATTTATTTTAATATTATCAATAGAAACTATGTAATTTTAATCTTTTCATATATCTAAAGAGCATATTTTAGAACACATTCTCTAGCAAAATAATAATACATTTCCTTTTAGCATAATGCTTTATAAATATTAAACTTATCAATGAAGTCTATGGAAATTTATAATATATTCGTTACTGTACAATTAAATGCATAAATTAAATAATATAATAAAATTATTAGATAGTTATATAGAATATTATTCTTACTTGTTAACAGAACATTCTATCAAGTAAAAATAAATAAATATAAGTATATTATTAATATTTTGGCTGTAACTTATAAGAGAATTTCACTTGTTCTTAGTTGTTTATATTGTTAATGTTTTTATTTTTATGATATTTTTGATATATCTCACAAGTCAGCGTAATTAATAATTTTTGAATATGAGTCGATAATTTCATAAAGTTAAATAACTTTAAAATAATAAAAACATAAACAAGATTAATAAAACGATTCTTTTTTTAATTAAAAAATTTATTGCTTATTTTGAAAATTAAAAAAAAAAAAAAATTATTTTATGTAACATTTACACTTCGTATTTTTATGAACTACTGCAGTGGCAGTGCTAAACGCTCATTATAAGTTTTTCTCAAGAATTTTATCCTTAGGAATGTACAATATCTAATGACCTCGCTTTTTTTGATGTTAGTAATCTTTCGCCTCATTAAATAATCACTTTCTCTTTAAAAATTCAACATTAAACTTTTATAAGTTCTTTGAAGATTATTATTATTATAATTTTGCTGTATTTATTCTAAGTTTCTTTCATACACTATGTTGACAACTCGATCATAATCAATAAAATAATAATGAGTTTTAATTATACTTAAATTAAAACTGAGTTAAATCCTAAACTAATTAATATATTGTAATTAAAACTAGAAATGTTCGCTAACAAAAGTAATTAAGTCACAGAAATTCAAGCAAGTAAAAATCGTGCACAGTAGAGCAAGTTTTCCATTCTTCTAAAACTAACTCCTCTACATATCTGGAAAATAATTTCTTGCAAAATCATATGATCTCTTAATCTTATACAATTTGCAAATATAAATTGTATAAGAAATAAGACTATTAATCATTATATTATTATTCCAGACATGAAATTTATTGTCCATAAATTTATTGTAAACCAACTTTGGTTAAATGATGCTCATAATTTATCTCATATCTTTTTTGTTTCCAATGATTTAATTCATATTAATGATAATAAATAAATAAAACTTAAAGATAACGTGAAAGAACTGAGAATGATTATTTATTTATATATTCTACCGAGTTAATTAATTCGTAAAAAAATTATAAAAAAGTTGAGTTAAAATCAGATAATTCATTTATACTTTGCTATAAAAGTTTCTTTGTTCATTCGATAATTTATTATAGAAATATTAGATATCCTTATGCTTTTTTTTTGCCATCAATAATAATTAGTAACAGCAGTTTCTTAGAGAATCTGTAAAAAATAATCTGCAGACATTTAAAATTTTGTTCACGCACAGAAAAATTTAATGAAAACTTCAAGTGGAATATGTCGAATTTTTTTTTTTCTATATATCTGATTTCATTCTTAACGCGTTTCTTGAATTGTAAAAATAGTTAACATTGTTTCGGATTTCACGTAATGCTATCTACAGTGCCAACATAACACAGTATTTTGTTCCAAATGAGCAACCGGGTATAATATGCCGATGTTGCTGAACTCACCGAAGAAATGCTTCGCTCTGTGATATCGATTCTTTGCTTGTGAAGTTTTTATATTTCGAATTGTTTTTACTTTTGTGGAAAAAAAAGAAAGATATCGATTAAGTTTTTCTCGAGTTTATAATTTTGTAAACACCCATCAACTTTGTTTCGCTCGAATTATTTTTGTGATAAATATAACACTATATTTTTTAATTTTTTTTTGCATTATTTTAGTTTTAAGATTTGTATTAATGTAGTTTTAAAATTTATGACTATAAATGTTTGATTGAAATTTTTTGTTCATCATAAATCATCAATTTAATTGTTTCTTTTTCTAAAGTTTATTTATGTAATATGAGAAAAAAAAATTTTCTTCTTCTACCAGAATATGTATTAAGCTGAATTTTATTTTTTTAAACTGATATTTAATCTTTAAAAATCTTATAAAATATTAAAAACATTTCTACAAAAAAAATTTATAAATAAAATTAAAATTTTGTTCAATATAAGTTTAAAATTTAAAACGATTTTGCATAAATAAATTCTCTCTAATTTAAAATGCATTGAAAAACAATTTTCTGCATGTTTAGACTTTAAAATAATAAAATTAATTTTAGACATAATGAAAAAAAATAAAAATATTATTTACTATCTCAAATTTAAATTTAGTGCTTGAAAAAAAAAAATTGATAAAATTAAAAATGAACTTTGTTACTGCAAATACTGTGATGTAAATCGATTAATATAAAATTTTTTTCAATTTTAAAAAATATAATTTAAGATCAAATTTAATTTATTAATCGAATATCTTTAAATAAAATTATTTTCAGCATTAAAACTAAAATAAAAATATCGCAAAATATGCTCTTTCTAATTAAAAAATTTTAAAGTAATTCTATTATAATCCCTTTAAAATTTTTAATTATTGCAATAGATTTTTTTTTGATAATTTTAAACTTAATAATTTTTTAAATTAAAAAAATTGGAGTATTATCCTAAAATTCACAATCATCATTATTTTTTTCATGCCAATATACAGTAGGGTCAAACCGGGAGAGATGGCTTGGCGGGCGAGACGGCGCTGCTAAGTATATTCACATTCTAGAGCCAAGATGACATTATGGTAATAATTATGGAATGCAGTAACTGTCATTCATTTGTTTGAATAACATAAATGCTGATGTGCTTTAAGATAATTAAAAATCTACATTAGGGTAAAACCGGGAGAGATGGCGCAGCTTTTTTATTTACTGATAAAATTATTAATAATCATAATCAAAAACTTTTATTATTCAAAATAGCTTACATGGAACCATATACAAAATGTAATGTCAAAAATTAGTTAAACAAAATGAAAAAAGTTGTTTATTTTGTTATTTTTTTCATTTTGATTAACTAATTTTTGGCATTACTTTGTGCATATGATTCCATCTAAGTTATTTTGAATAATAAAAATTTTTGATTATGATTATTAATAATTTTATCAGTAAACAAAACAAGGTGCCCCATCTCTCCCGGTTAATACTCTATAATGCCAGAAAATTTATTATTTTAAATCAATCAGAAATTTCTTCAACCTATAAAGAATTCTTTTTTCTTGTCTCATATTACTTAAATTTCTCATTATACAAATAATAATTCTAGTAAAAATCACAAATACATACAAAAACCTACACATTTATAAAAGAGAAAAAGTTATTAAAAATAACTTTTAAAAATATAAAAAATAAATAAAAATTATTTAAAAAACCAAGATAGATTTTTAATAATTTTTATGATATTAAAAATCATCAAAATTATTTTAAAAAAATCATTGAAGCAAGCATATCTACTGAATTGTTATTGCTATACTATTTTTCTTCACATTAAAGAATATTTGATTCAGAACTCATTATTCTCAGTCTTAAGGCACAGTTACAATATTTTTCTTACTTTTTAAAAGTATTTTTATATTAATAAAACATATGTTTTAAACTCCAACATCTTTTGAACTTAATGATGGGTTTCCAAAATGATTTCAATGTCTGAATTATTATTGTTTTTTTTACCCGTTAATCTATAACTACACATAACTGTCGAGTTATATTTGAATGTACCGAAATAATTGAGTGGAAATAAAAAAAAAATTACTTTTTAATTTCCTTATCGGTAGATGAGTCACTCCATGAAAAACAAAATATTATTGATTTTCAAATCAATACACATTAATTTTAGAATTTATCAACCGTGAAATTTAGTTGTGTTTCTCTCAGAATAACTAGCGATAAGAATATTTGTAAAAAGTTAGTGATTTTTCAAAGTTTAAAAGCAAACTATAAATATTTTTCGTATAAAAATAGGCATTGTGAAGTGATTTCAATGTAGTTTTCTACTTTATATGTATAATTATAAACTTAACTGATACTGAAATAAAAAAAGTTTTTTAAAGTTTAAACTACGATAAAATGATTATTAAATTATTAAATAAGGAAGTGAAATGAAAATAAATAAGTAATTATAGATATTAATTGAATAAAATATCGTAAATATCATATTTTAGATATCGTTCAGTGTAAATTACCTCATTTTACACTAGTGCATTAAAAAGTGTTTGGTAAATAGTGAGTGCATTATTTATTTTCCATTCCTTTCTCTATTGTAGTGAGAGGAAGTTTCTTCAAATCTATGAGATGTCACTTGTCGGACTGTGAAAGACTCGAATACTGATGAATGATCACAGACCATAGGACGAATCTGGAAAGAACCGACCAACAATACTAAGTTTGCCCTTTCCCATTTCCAAAAAGTTGTTTTTCTCGCAGCTGACGGATTAAAATGCCAACCATCTTATTTATTTTCACGATTTGGAACATAAAAGAATCATTTTGCTATCTTATAATGCCATAGCTTTCCTAACCGTCTTCACATTTTACAGATGATAGTATATCAAGAAAAACATTCTTTATAATTTTTTCTACATTAACAATTTCGAAAATTATAGACATTTAATACGAGAAATGAATATTTAATGACGCGAATACAAAAATTTCTGTCGAAAATAGAATATTCTTTAAAAATTTTTTTCATTGGTAAATATAATGCAATTACTAAAGTTATATTATATAAAAATTTTTGCAATTGTCATGAGAATGATTATCTCTTTAATATGTTAATTTTAGACTATTATCTCGCTCGGTTTGCATAAAAATTGCAAGATCTAAACGAATTTTATACAGATTTTCTTCTATTTATTTAATTAAAATTTATTTTTCCAGAATCACTTTCTTTCTGCTGAAAGACGGACAAAACTGAAATTCGCTCCCAGTCTTAATATTACGATTGCATCCAATATGAAAATTGATATTAGAAGAAATCAACAAAAATATTTCCATGTTTAATATATTTAAACTTTTTATTAATTATTATATCGATAAAAAACACTATTAATATTCAGCTAAAAATTATGTAAATACTTGTGTAAATCCTCACGCATTTTTTAAACAATAAAAAACAGCGCAAAAACAAACATAAATCATTTAATTAATATAATTCACGTCTTTTTTTATAGACTGTTTTTTTTTACATTATTAAATTAAATACGGACTTAATTATAATAAATTTATTTTTCATATTTCGTCTGTTATACAATAAAAGGAGACGTAGATCATAATACTCTTTCGAGAAAACTTTATTAGAAAAAAATCTTTAATCCGTAATTTAATTTGATTTATATTTGACAAATTACCTTATTTATCAACAACATGCTTTCTGCAGAAACAGGAAAAAGTAAAAATACAATCATTAAACTTAGTAATCAATTATATCCAGATGTCGCTAAATAGCTGGACAATAAAGTTAATATTAAAATATGTACATATAGTTATATATTAACGAATAAATTTTCAAACAATAATTTAAAATATTCAGGCTATAACCATTTATTAATAAAAATAGTTAAAAAATTAATACGTAAAAAGGTTTATTGAACGAGTTTATCATTAAATATAACATTCAAGAGCTTTATATCTAAATTATTATGTAGAACAGCAATCTCAAACTTGCGGCTCACGCCGCATTTATTATAATTGCAGTATCACTTAACATAGGAAATATTTAGGGGAAAAATTGTTTTTCATGAAATATTTGAAAATCAATTTAATAAATTGTATTGAAATGCAGCAAAACTTTTATTAAGAAAATATGATTGATTAATTAATGCTTTAATAATTTCTTTTAAAACTTCTTGTGTGTTTGAAAACTTATGAAAATAATTGAATAAATTTTATGTTGTTAATTTGATTTGATCATCGATATATATATATAGATGGATTTGATAATATATGCCTGAATTAAAAGTTTTATCATCGTTCTTTTATTCCATCAAAAATATTATTATTATTTAATTTCTATTTTCGGAAGGAGCTTTTATCGAAAATATCTTTATAAGATAAAAAGAGAAAAATAATTTTTTTTTTTATCTACTGAAAATAACCAAATTTACATATACTAAATTAATTTAAAATTTTTCAAATTTGCTGTTTAACTAGTATTTAAATATTTCGCGATTAGTCAAAGTTATTTTCCTCTTAACTGAAATTTGTGAAGTAAAAATATTTTTCAGTTTACAATACAAAATTACTTTTTGATAGAAATATGCATTATAGAATTACATATTCAAAAAATATATCACGATAATTTCTATAAAATAAAATTCTCTAAGTTCAGAGGTGATAATGTTTGGACTGCTTGAAATCATTTGAAGACTACACTTCGCTACAACCTTTTCTTCTGCAACAGAAATAATTCGAACAAGAATACCCAACGTCTCTGGAATCAAAAATATCGTCGTTTTTGTAAATAATTATTCTCTCAATCGGTAAATATTTGTAGCGATTTGATAGATCATTCATTGATAAATATCCAGGCAGAGTAACAAACGATTCTTTGAACTGAACAAACTATTAGATTCATTTAGAAAATTTTTACCTAATTTAGGAAAATTCGTAATGACTTTGTTCAGTTGCTTTTTAATTTTAGACTTTGTTTTATTTGTGCTGTAATAGTTTACATATATACAGCCACTACAATCATGAATAATTCCTAGCCATGGTCGACGGAATAGCAACTTTCATGGCTGCGGAATCTGAAAATTAGTGATGGTTGAACTCAATTAGAAGTTAAACCGATTACCCAAGATCGGTTTAATTTCCAATTGAGATATCATATCACTATTCCAATCAAAACCATTCCAGAAGTAAGAATTTCGATTAGCATTGTCGATAAAATCCCGTTTTTGGAGAAATATAACATTCTTCTTATGCATTACCTTCTTTATAAAATGACTTTAAACCATATCTCAGCATGCTTTTAGATTTTGTAAGTAGTTGTTTCCTTTTGTTTATGCTATCTGTCGATATGAAAATTCATCTCATTTTATAAACTAATTAAAGTGCTAGATGAACTTGGATCAATAATTTGGTAAACTTTTTTATCCACCATGATAGATTCTGAAAATTGATCCAAATTGTAATCTTTAGGCCATCAGAATTTTCCAAGAAATTATTTAATATTAAAATAAACTTCATAAAAATTAAATTTGCTAATCACAATAATATATTTCTAATTCGGAAACTTTTATTATATTTGATCAAACTTATTTGAAACAGTCTTCATTCAAATCTTGTCGATCAGATTTAGCAAGAATTATATTATTACTGTATTTTATCAAATATCATTAAAAATAAAATCAATATAGTAGTTTTCTCGATATTTATAAAATCGAAATCGCATTCGTCAACAAATTTACATCCATAAACAATGAGATTTACTTTAATAAAGTTTCAGTAAAGTTGTTCTTTTATTAAAGTTGTCTGTTTCATACGGTGCATTTTTACGAAAATTCATACATTATAATTATGGAAAGGTATATCAACATTCTGTCACATCAAATAAAACTATTCAGAAAAATCGTTTGAAAATCATTAAGTATTTTAGCAAATTATATTGAATTCAATAAAACTTAGTAGATTTATAAGTTTGAAATGGAAATTTTGTATTAAAAAAATTCTATCATTTAAATAGTTTTTATAATTTTGAACATAAATTGAGACATATAATTAAAGAAATTAAAATATTAATACTACAGCTAAAATAATCATGTAAAAAACCTTTTTCCTATAAGGCATTAATTTTAAATTCGTACTCCAAATAACCAAAAATATCTAAAGTAGCCCTTTGAAGAAAATATGTTTGATACTGCTGATGTAGAACAACTTATAAAATACATATTCGTAGAATAGAAAAGACATTTTTATAACATATAAAAGTTGGATTTGTTATATAAAGTCTACCAAGATATAACATATTTCTTATGTTGTATATTTTACTGCATTTATTAAATTAAAAAAACTTTTCGATTGTATTGAAGCAAACTTACATATTTTCTAATGCTGCTTTTTTAATATTAAAAAATATAGTATACAGAAGAATACCAACTTATGAAATGGATTTTTATCAAATTTAATATTTCTTTCTGTAGATATTTTTGGGCAAATATATATATACATTGTGGTGAACTTTTGAATTAATATATATATATATTATCAATATTACAATTTAGAAATATTGATAAAAATGGTTTATTTTGATTTGCTTACTGATATAAATATTTTAATTTAAATATGAAAAAGGTTACGTGTACAAATTTTTGCATAAATATTTGCACGTGTATTATTTCATTCTTTGATGTTTTTAACATACACTCAGAAGGGAAGTAAACCTATATGATCACTTTGCTATCTATATGTTTTCCATAGATAATTTTTTAATTTATCAATAATTTCACGAAAGTATTATATTCTGCCATTAATATTAACTTCAAAGTTGCATCATTTAATCCTTTATTTTCAATAATTTAAAAAAGTAGTGAACATTCAATAAGATATTCTCTTGACATATCTTGAATTATTTTTGAATTTTATTTTTCAATGTTTACTAGGAGACTAAAATCATTGAAGATGTTCTCGATGACCCATCAGTTAATTCTTTATCTTCAAACAATTTAAAATTGGCAAACGTTCAAACTTTGGAAGATTCTCTCTAATAATTTTTTAACTATTTGATTTCGTTTTTATGAAATTCAGTGAGGTGATGAAATCATTATAATCTAATTTGAAACAAAATTAATTATTAATCCTTCATTTGTTTAAAAATAGCTGTTTGAGATTTTTGAGATTTCCTGTGATAACTATGGAAATATTTTTATGATATTCAGATTAAATATTGACATTAAAGATGATTTTGATAGCATATATTTTCATCCCATACCTTTGATCATATAGGAAATAGAGAAACATTAGGAAAGTAGGCAATAAGCCCTTTCAGAACTTCTTGTCCTTTTATTACTGCAATATATAAGCCTACTTATTTCCCTGTTATTGTATGTCTTTCCCCCTTGGTCTTTCCTTAATTACAAGGCTCACTTTAGTTTAGTACTTAAAAAACTTATTATTTATTATTTACTCATCATTATCTCTACAGCGTTAGTTTCTAAAATGAATTTGCAAAGAATGATTATCAAAGATGTAACAAAAAAACTCAATTTTTTTAATTAACTAAATTATTACTAAAAAAATAAATTGCACGATATTTGAATCTGTAGCATCTATCAGTTTAGAGTTAAACTAAATGGAATATAATTATGATAATGAACTTAATAATAGCAATTAAAATCAATTGTTAATCTGCTCAACCATATTTTATATAAATTATACAACTCGAAAAAAGAAAAATGATTTTTTTTTTTGTAATTACTAATTGCTTTAACTAATGTAAATGAAAGTAAGTAATATAAAAAGATCTATAAACATGCAAATTATTGCTCGAAGGTGATGAATTATATGCGATCTGGTGAAAATTTTCATAAATTATTGCCACTTTCGTAAATGGAAGCAATATATTCAGTTAATTACTCAAAAATAATTTAAACTGATGCTATTTTTAGATTTTTTTTTTTTTAATATCATGAAAGCAAAACGCGATTGTAAATATAATTTAAATGCCGTTTCATTAAATGTAATAAATGATACAGCATTAAATATAAATTAAATTTATTATAATTAAATATATTTTTTTAAATTTATAATTTATAAATAAATTATTTCTGTGGTAATCAAAGAAACGATATAAAAATAAATTACCTTGAAAAGCGAAGCTATATTCTTATGTTTTTTCAAATAAAATTAATTATTCAAAAGAAAAAAAGAATTATATTATTTCTGTTCGAGGACATTTTAAACCTATTTGATTCTCTAAAGAAGATTTCGTGAATGTGTTAGTAAGGGTATATTTAGTAGAATTGTTCAAACTCATACGATTAGAGCAATAGAGCAGAAAAACGATTTCAGATAGAATAGAATGTACATTCAAATAATCTTTTTTTTTTTTAATATTTAAAAAGAGAAAGGGGAAAAAACTAGCAAGAATAAATATAAATATCTTTTTACCATTTGAATATTTTACATTTATTCCACTAAATGATACGTTGTACAATAATAATATGTATCTTATTCATTTCCTAATGTCTCAAAAATAAGTTTAAATGTCAAAAGAAGATAGCAATAAAATTTATAAAAAAAGATAAAGCCGACACGATGTTTAAAATTATTATTTTAATTAGCAAATAAATATTCATAAAAAAATTAATCAAATTTTACAATTTAACGAAGGTTTGTGTGTTCAGTTGAAAACTTCGGCATCCGAATTAGTTTGTGAGTTCTCTCTCTGTTATGTCATCTGTAAATTCGAAAATTATTCATGAAATTGTTCATTCAAGTTTAAGATGTTTCACTGGTTACCGTTTCCATGTTGACTATGATATACATGCTAAATTAAACTCTCACTAAATCAACACGAATTAACAAAGAATACATTTACCACAATTAAATAAAGAAAAATCAAATATTTAAATGGATCATCAATATAAAATTTTACTTCGATTCAAACTTTTTAAATTTTTTTTTTTTTTTTTACAGTAACAAAAAACAATTTTAAAATTTCACTATGTTATGAATTAAACAAATTTTTATGAATATACTATATATAAATTTTCATACTGAACAGCATTCGGAAATCCGTTATACGACAACATTCCGTAAGATATCGATCTGAAAATAACTGACATTGGACAAATCTGATTCATATAGATTAGATAAATCTGATGTATCTTTATCTCTTTAGCTAAAGAAAGGAGTTTGGCAATGACTAACCAAAAAATCGTTTTTATATGAACCCGGTCAATCGGAAGAAGTTCAATTTTTTGGTTATTGGATTTCAAAGTATTATATATATATATATATATATAGAGAGAGAGAGAGAGCTTTTTATAAATTCTGAAGGAAATATGTGTGCATTGCTGTTATGACAGAATTTTGAAATTTAACACTTTGCCTATCTGAAGATAGAATCGTATTTCTTTACCCTATCGAATGCCATGTTGGATAATATATAAAATTTGATATAGATTATATTTAACCAATACTTCATATCTGATAGTTTTTTTAGGATTTATATTTGAATTATTTACAATTACCATTTTTATGGAATTTTTTAAAAATGTTCGTAAACATTTTTTTGTCTTCCAAAAGTATTCAGAAACCATTATATACATCAATCGCATTTATTGAATGATATTCTTTGAAAAAGTTAAAAAGAAAAAATTATTCATTAAATAGTTCAAATAGAAGAGAAAGAAAAAATTATTAAATTTTGTTTACTTTTTAAAAATATTTTTATTAGTTGTATCATAAGCTGCTATACATTTTTAAATTATTTCAAGATAGTAATTCGGGAAAAATGATATATAAACAGCATGTGATGTTTGCATTTAATAATGCAGATTGATCGTTTTTATACATCTAAAAAACTTTGCATACGAAAACTCTTTAAAAGTCTATACATTATTAAAAGTATGAGAATTAATTTTTCAGTGCTGAATATTAAATATTCGTATTTTTATTCTTTAACAAAGACTAGAGAAAAATCTGTGTTTTCTTTTATGTTGTGTCAGTGACATCTTTATTAACGTTTAGTAGAAAAATAAGAAAACTGAAGTAGAAAAAACTGTCTTTCTTAATAGTATCATTATAGTAAACCTTGCTGCTATTTATTTTTTGTACAAATGTGTATTATCGTTAAGGACAACATTTTGGATGTTTGTTTAAATCAATAGTAAAAAACAATATTTTTTTCCTTCACTATAACACAAATAAAATGCGATAAAATAAATACTGCACGTACGACATTTTTTACTGCAATCATTATAATTATTATAATTTAATTTTTTTTAAATTATATTGACATCAATCATAAATATTTAAAATATCCGTGTAAATTTTACGCTAATATAAAAAAATCAAATAATAAAATATAAATTAAATAGTCTAGATATTCCAAAAATATATAAATTAATTTGTTAATATTTGATGGATATACGCCAGAGAAAGAAACAAGAATTCTTATTAAATACAGAGAGAAAAGTTTATTAAATATTAATAATCAGTTATTAGTCGAGGAACTGAATTTATTAACAACAGATATAAAGAAGGAATATAAGCCATAACACTTCAACAGCATCTAAATTACATTTTCCATTAGATTGCAGTAATGATCTTTAGTAAATCCATTATCGGCTTGCAAACTCTTATATTTGTATTGCTTAATTATAATTGAATATTCAGTTGTGAGTGGAATTACCAGCTGTTGCAAATCCAATAATATAACTAATATATTTCATAGAAATATACTTCATTCAATATTAATTTATTAAAATATAAGCGAAAATATTCTACATTTGATACGTTATCATATACATTTATATTTTAAATGGCAATAACTGTTTTGTATACGTTAATAATTATTCTAAGCTTATCTACAACGGTGTTATCTTGTTTCAAACTCTTATTACACGTTAGTTACTATCATCCTCAAACATTACTGTCGACTTGATAAATACTAGTATCGCTTGATATATTTAGTCTCACAAGGTAATCCGTGAAGCACAGTGGTGCGGGTAATCAGTCTAAAGACAATACTAAAAGGTAATTTGGCTTAATTATATTACTAATGAAATAATTTTCACTTACTGTACAATTAATGAATCGAATTTAATAAATTAAAACAACTGTAAATATGTTAAAATATATATATTTAAAAATGCATTGTTTTGCTTCGTTTTAAAATTTTTATTCTTGTCTCAGTAGACATGAAACTAACAATGTTTTGTAGTTATATAACTACTAAAATGGAAAAAAATCAATGATTGTTGACCAACTTTAATTAAATAAAACAAATTATTGTTGTTATTATTATTTTTATTATTGTATATTTTTCATTTATTTTACGAAAAAATCTAACAAAACTTTATTTGTTTAAATAAAATGATATATCAAAAAAACAAAAAAGGAAATTGATACGAATAATTCATATGAATTATATTATTATTATTTTTTCGAATTTCGTATTATTGACTCATTTATCTGGTTGATAAATTCGATCTTTTTCAATTAAAGATCTGTAGAAATTGTTTTCTGTTTAAAAAAATAAAAATAATACCATCAAGCAATTCTCATAAAACTGGATTAGTCGATTAAATTGTTTTTTTATTTGAAAAAAAAAATAAATGAATAGAAATCGAAATTTTTTTTCTTTCTAGAATTTAAATTATTATCGAGAATTGTAATTTTCGAAAAGTAGCGTTGATTTTTCAATATATTTAAATCCCTATCTCTTAATAGAATTTTTCCAGCTGTGCAATAAAAATAGTTTAACTCTGTTTTTAATGTCAATACTGATGTCTTTATTTTTAATACTTTATATAACTAAGAAAAAATTAATTAAAACTATCTTATTTTTAAAATGCCCTATTGATGTTTTAATTCTAACTCTTTAATAAGACCAAAATTAATTGTTATTATATTTATATGGAATTTAATTAATTATCATCTGTTATAACGTGTTTATATATAGATACAGTACATTAATACTTCATAATATTACTCAGTTAAGAAACAGTTTCATTTATCATTAAATTATTAATTATGTATTTTAGCAAATGTTATTACAGTGCTTCAACTTAATCTCGTCAATTAGAGGTTTAAACAGGAATTATTATTGTTAAACAATTATTCACATTTTATTGTGACGATCCTATTTGGTTAAAAGTCTAGACTTATTGCCATCAATAGGTCACAGAAAACAGCCTCTTAATTGACATCTATGAGACAAATTGCCTACTTTCTCGTGTGCATGATCTTAACGACTCATTGTCATTATAATGTAGAAAATAGGATTCTCTGGAGATCTACAGAAGAAAAAGAAGAACACAATCGGATAAAAGATGCAATTATGTCTTTTTTTAGACAATTTACTAAACTCTTACAGTTTTTTTTTTTTTTTTCTTCTTACCGATATCAATTTTCAGTTGTTTCTTAATTCTCGTTCTTTAAATCGAAAGAATATTGACAAAAGTCTTAATTTTGAAAGAATACATTTAAAAATATCTCATTTATATTTAAAATTAAACTCGTTCGAATCAGAAAATTAAAAAAAAAAAAAAAAATGCTTAAGGACAAATTATTTGGTTTCTTAAATTAAATAAAAATAAATTACAAATATCTAGCATTCGTTTTATTTTAAAGTAATCTAATACATAGCTGTAATACGAAAAAAAAAAAAATCATTTGCAACAGTAAATAGTGATTTCGGATTCATCGATGCAGAATGATAAAGTTTTGAAGAATCAACAACGAAATCGAAACTGAAAAAAAAGATTTTAATAATTTTTTGCGGATTTTTTAAAAAATGTAATAAATTATGGTATATTTATAGCATTCATTTGAAAATTTTTGTTTTTGATAAATATTTAACTTTATTAGAATTTATTTTTAAATTTTCTATCATTTGAAAATAATTTAATAATAATGTTTTGAAGACGAAAATAATTATAAAAATGGTGATAATTATTTTATAGAAAACACAAGATTTAATTTAGTAAAATTAAATTTTGACATAAAAAACGAATAAAATATTTTGAAATAAACAGTTTGTTTGCAAACAACTGTTTATTTCAAAATATTTTAAACTGTTTTTTAATCAATTCTATGTTAAATAAAATATTTGTAAAATTTGAAAATAATTTAATAATAATGTTTTGATGATGAAAATAATTATAAAGATAGTGATAATTGTTTTACAGAAAACACAAGATTTAATTTCGTAAAATTAAATTTTGATATAAAAAAAACGAATAAAATATTTTGAAATAAACAGTTTGTTTGCAAAAAGGAAATATGTTAAATCAATTCCTTGTTGAATAAAATCTTTGTATATCAGGTTAAAATATTGTTGATGGAGCTAAAAAGAGATATCAAAAAGCAAACACGATTACGAAGAATGTATCTTCTGTTTTATAGAGATTTGAGAGAGTAAATATCAGAATAAACAATACATTACATGTCATTTTCTGAAAAGAATTTTATATTCAAAATTGTAAAGTAGATTATATAATTTATACCTTGTTTATTTAATTTTATACAGCAATGAAAATATTTTTTTTTTATCTCGCAAACTGGAATATTATCATCTTTCATACATTCATATTTCAATTTTATTATACAGTTTTACAGAAATTGAAAAAAATCATTGCACCATCGTTCCATAAGCAGCATATTTAGGTATCCAGTCATTGTCTGTGAAAATATTGTAGTATGGGTGATGTACAATAATAGCGAGCAATACAAATAACATAAAAATATTTAATGCATCACTTAATACATCTGATTATGCTTAGTGAATTACAGTTACGAGCCAAATGGCCTTTGCTCCAAACAATATTGTAACAGTTTGAAAAATGGATCTAAATCAGGGGTTACCAAAGTGCGGCCCACGAGACCGTTTCATATGGCCCCCGAACTATTGCTGGCACAAATGAATACAATTTTCGGAAAAGTATAGTAATGCATTTCAAAGATTGTTAAGATGAATTTGATAGGCGTTTCTTAGATTTTAAAAATTATGAGAAAGAACTATCTATATTTGAAGATCCATTTTCTT
>WUQG02456058.1:0-12635 GCA_011317285.2 Androctonus mauritanicus
AAAATAATAAAAATCTCGAAAAATAAAATAGACTTATATCTCAACCATATTTGCATTATAGGCTTTTGTGATACTTATAAAATCGATTACAGCATAATTATCACGATTATCTTCAATTATAAATAATTTTATTGTCACTTTTTGAGCTTTTTGCTTTAAAATTTCATAAAAAACGGAGGGTAAAAAATAAAAACACAGCTAAATTTTAAACTTTTTATATATATTAGATATAATTAGGGGGTACGATTTATGATTATTTTCGTCATAAGGGTACTCGGTCAAAAAAGTTTGGAGACCGCTGATTTAGAGAAAAGCAATTTAAGACATAAATAAAATTAAATTTATAAGAATTTTTATTGATTAATTTTTGGGAGCACTTCTTTCTAATTTGTTCTAATTTTTGAGAGAATATTTCTGAATATAGGCATTCTTCAAGTTACAAACTTTCATATTTATGAACATGCCATTTCATTTTTAAGCTTCAGAAAATTTCAAACAAACTTCAAGGATTTTAATTATGATGATAGCAAAATGTTCTAGCAACAAATATAATGTAAAATTACTCAATTACTTACATATTACTGCAAAATTTTGAGATGGTAGAGGTTACTCTAAAAAACCTTCCCTTTATAAGATTGGAACGTTTTCAAATCTATGAAATATGAAACATCTACTTGATCTAATTATAAAATATTTAAAAAAATAAAGTATATGCAGTAGTTTCAGTACTTTTGGGTGCTATATAATGGTTTTTGAGTTATGAACAAAACTTAAAAATGAATTAAGCTCATAACTCAAGGAGCAATTATATTTTAAACATATTCAAATTTGTAATTTATAAAACAATTAATTTAAGTTGAATATCATTATTACACTGAAATAAAATCAAAGAACATAAATCAAATGAATATTGTAATTAAAATGAAAATTTATTTTTGTAGAATAATTAAACCAAATAGTATTATAATATTATGGAACAACTTTCCTTATCAGACAAAGGGTATCTTCCTATGGTATCTGCATGTCTTCATTAGATGATGTAGGATGACACCCTTCAGATGATAACACTGAGCTTCAAGAAACTTTGTTAAAAGGAAAAATTCTAACATAGTTTACATTAGAAACTGTTAAAAAGAATTTTTATTTACTAGCTATTATAAATATTAGCATAATTATTTTTGTTTGGTTTATTATTTATATTATATATCAGTTTTTGTATATATATATATTTAAATAATAAAAATTAGCCGCACAGTTTATTTTATACAATTATCTTCCTGTTTTTTGATATTGTATATAAGATTATCCATTTTGGAAATTCTATAAAAATTTTCAATCAATAGGAATTAAAAAGAATAAATTTTAGAAATGTTAAAATTACACGATATAATTTAATTGTAATTTCAAAACAATATTATTAATCTAATAATGATATTTACTATTAAAACCAAAAGAAATAGATGATACACGAAATTAACTACAGCACAAAAGTAGGAATAGTATCCTACTTTTGTGCTATAGTTAATTTCGTGTATTATTAACAGTAGGATGAATTATTATAAGAAATATATGAATTCAATTTGGTATTACACAAACAGTAACCAAAATCAATAAATTGATTGATGAAAAGTAATGAGCAAAGTGATCTAATGGATTTTGATAAATATTTCAGAAATGACAACACTTAACAACAAACAAATTTATATTATATGATAGTCATCAAAATCAGTAAAAATTTTATCATAATTTGAAAAAAAGATTAAGAGCCAATATGCAATGCAATGAAGTTTATTACAGCTGTATAATTTTTTATGATTTTTTGGTAAAAATTTTTATATATTTAATATTTTGATAAATTTATAAAATAATGAACTTTGAATAATCAACAGATATTAATACAAAAATAAAAATTATTCTGGCTGAGAATTGAATATAATTTCCAAAACTCCATTTTGTCATTTTAATACAAAGATTTCACATCCAATGGCTTATTACATATAAATTATTATAGCTAGAAAATAATATTGATGATGACAAACTTTTAATAGTAAGTATCATTGTAACATATGCAAGATTTATTTTACTAGTCTGTATACTTAGAGTTTTCCTTTCATTTTCAATCAATGAGAAGCAAGTACTTATCAAACAGTATTATCAGTGATAGAAGGACTACAGTAAGTTTTGTTTTCTTGTATTGGTTTGTTTTTGATTTATGATAGAGTAATTGGAGTTTAACATGAAAAATCAATTCATCAACAAGGAAGAGATTATTTAAAATGTTTATCAATATTTTAAAAATGAAAAAGCTAATGAAGGGTCTATTTAATTGTAATTGATAAAATTGTTTTGATAAGATATTGTAACAATTATTTTAATTACATTATAAGTATTTAAAAAATGTAGTCTGAATAGAATGACTGATTAATGCATGAAAATATCACATGATGAGAGAAGCTGTATTATAAGAATTAAGTTTAATTGAAGACTAACAGATTTTTGATTCTCCTCTTTAATTTATATCAGTATTTCTCAAACTTATTTCTATGAACACTCTGATAGTGTATACAAGATTTATTAATGTACCATCTTAATATTAATAAAGATGGCACATTATTAAAATTTTCTCCAAATATGAAGAGGAAATATATAAAAATAAAAATCAGTATTATTGATTAATATACAATTATTATTACATATTTTTATAAATATGAATAATTATTAATTTGTCAAATATTAACATTAATAGAATAACAATTAAAAAAAATGTATTTATTATGAAAAAATTTAATTTAATTTGGAATTAATATAATCAACAAGAAGGATGTGGTTCAAGCTATGATATTAAATGTTCGAAATAGGTACAATATTTGTAAAAAAATATTGACATAAATCCTCACATTTTAAAATATCCAAACAATTTCTTTGCTTCAGCAAGAGGTAACATACTGCATTAAAAACCATGTTCTACTAAACAATAGACCATTGATGGTTGCAGTGCTACGGCTGTGGAAAGCCTTCCTTTCCTATAATACAATATACTCTATTAAATAGGAAGCTGGAAACATTATAATTTCTTTGCTATTGTTTATAAAGAAGGATATCTATCAGCCATTTTTTTCTGCAATCAAAATTCTTGATAAGAATTTCTAAACTTTGGCTTCAATTCGATATCATCTTGTAATTCAATCAATTCTTCTTCAACAAAAAGTTCTGCAATATAATCATGATTTAAAAATGGTTTTGGTTTTACTATATAATCAGAAACTTCCAAATCAAGTAAATCTCTGAATCTTGAAATGCTTCATGAGCAAAAACAACAACTGAATCATCTCAGCTATGCATACTTGCATGATTCGCAATGCCCCCTATCATCACTTGCTATCTGATGCCCCTTCTAATGACCTAATGCACCCTGAGGGTGATATTGTCCACTTTGAGAAATACTGGTTTATATGATTATAAAAAAATTTATCATCTTTTTGAATAAATTTAATTAAAATTTTCTTCTAAACGGTTTCCATAGAGGACACCGAATTCTATAAATAATCCTCATTTCAATAAATAATTAACATGTTTTAATTCTATTGTAATACTAACTGATCAGTCATTATATTTTGTTTGGACTTTCTGTTAATTGCTAGTAAACATCATTAAAACGGGAAATAAGTGATATTTCGTCCTTCACTGTTATTAGTTTAAAAACTATGACATCATATGTGACAATTTTTATAGGGGAAAAGTCTAAGTATTTTGACTATATTTATTTTTAATATTTATTGAAAAATTATTGTTATATTTTGTAATGAAAAATCTTCAACATAATTGAAAATTATAAAATCTAGTTATAATCCAAAGTTAGATGCAGCAATATTAACATTAATAAGAAAGCTATCTCTTATAAAATAAAACCATTATAACAGAAGTAAAAGTTTTTCTCAAAATGATTGAATAATTCAAAGTTAAAAGCTATAACAATACTTTATCTGGATACTGTTCTGACTGATAATTTATATAATTAGATTTTTAATGTTTCTTAACTGAATAATTTGCTCATTATTTTGATATACAACTTTCATTCTTATAACAATATAGTTATTGTAAGAAGTACACTTTTCTAGAGATTGAAGAATTTCGTTCTACCATTAGAGAATATAAACTGAGAAGCATCTTCACATCATTAATAATCTTGGCACTTCTAATAAGGAGCAATATTCTAGAAATGCTCATTGGGTCTACTCTATTCAGCTGGCATCAATTCAGCTCTAACAATTTTTCTATGTATATTTTTTAAGGCATAAAAGCCACTTATATCAATCACTGGCTCATTGTGAAGTGAAGATGCTTTTCTTTTGCATACTCTGATGTTAGGAGGAAGTTCTTCAGAGTGAATGTGCAGCTTTCAATGGTAGAACAACAGTTGCTCCATTTTTTAGAGAGATCAGAAGCATGAAAAAATATCGTCTAATTCTTAGCTTCAATACAAGAAACATTAAGCTGCTTATATTATTTTAACTTTGCAAATAAATTTTAAAATTTAAATTTGATTATTTTCTTTAAATTTTTCTGATACTATAACAATATTATTTTTGTATTTCATCTTAATTAATACACAATTTGTAATGTAGGAATAAAAAATATTTAAATCCTTTCTATAACAAACAAATTTTTTAAGCATCCAAGAGTAAAGCACTGCATTCTCAAATTTTAATTTAAACTTATATTTAACTTATAATTTAATAATATTGCATATAAATTAATTTTTCATTTACAATAGGTATATATTACTAAACAATATTATAATAAAGTTTTTTTTTTTAAATTTAACTTTAATTTTCAATTTAAATAATCATGTTTCTCCATTGACTGTGACATGTTTGATTATAGAAAAAATGAAGTTTGTACTTTGCAGCTGTATATATATGTATATGATAATTGATCAAATTATGAATATAATTTTAATTGATATGTTGAGTACATATCAATTAAAATTATATTCAAAATTTAAATATTTTATTCTATTTTATTAATTAAAAAAAATGAAAAACTTACTCTCCAATTCTACTATAACTTGAGGCTTATCCCAAGTTGACTGCATTGTCCTTGAATTATAATAATATGTACGTCCATCAGTTGTTTTATGATCTGTCCATTCTGCTGCTTTAGCTTGTAACACAGGATCTATTGCTCCATTTATAAGCTTAGGAGTATTACCTTCAATAATATCTGACATCAGCATAGATGAAGCGGAAACAGTATTAGTCATTGCACCTGGTGATGCTCCAGCATTAGGACCAGAAAATCCTGGAGGAGGTATAGCAAAGCCTGGAAATCCTGAAAATAAGATTGTTAACATTTGCATTGCATTATACAGCTTCCCTTGACTTGTATGATTTCAACTTGTGCAAATTTCATACTGATGTGATTTCTTAAGAATTTTTTTAAATGTAAAAACAAGTTTTTAGCAAAAATCAAAAAGCAATAAAATTATTATATTTATATATTTTTTTAATAGAAAAATAGGTTTTTCTTATTAAAACTAAAATATCAAATTAAAGCACAGTTCCATAACCAAGTATAAAAGAACAAACATTTACTGAATTTAAAAATGTTTTTCATTCTTAATAATGTATTAGTATCATTATATATTTCTATCTACAGATTAAAAATTATCATTTTTCTCCTCCAAATCATATATTTTAAACATGAAACATTTTTTAATTTCTCATTTCATACTCATGAAATCAAATATAGAAAGAAGTTGAAATCTAAGTAATCATTTAATTTGGATTCTTGTTTGATTCAATTTTCTGTGTGTGTTGTATTTGAATAAATGCTTATATTCTTTTATATTTATGAAACTTTGCTTTTAATGAATTTAATATGGACAGCAAAGGAACTTTTATAAAAATTTAAAACAGAATTAATTATGAAACTATTTTAGTAGTCAATCAACAAAATATCAAAATATGACTTTTTCTGAATACTCATATATTAAATTTTATCATCAGTGTAATAATAAAATTTAAGCAACTACCATGAAAAATTATTTTCTAGTAAAATTAATAAATATGTTTCAAATCTCTCCAATAACTAATTAATATTTTTATAAAAAATACAAGAAGACAAAATATATTAAAATATTTAACAGGGTCAAAATATAATAAAAATTTAAACATTTAAATCTACTTGACAATTATTAATGACAAAAATAAAAGTTGAAAATTTCAAATAAATTTCTTTATAATTAATAGAGATTCTTTAAAGAACTATTATAAAATTATTCAGAATGGTGGAGTATAAATAATAAAGTAGGCTTCAATATCATTTGAAAAAAATCAGAGTTCAAATTATATATTGATCTCCTATTCTTAAAATTTAAATTAATAGCCACTAAGATGATTTATACAAATAAGTGAATACTAAAATTTTTAAAAATAAATTTCCATTTATATTAAAAAGTAACATATAAATATTAATGATATCTTTATCATATAATTCAAGGGAAGCCTGTATAAAATTTAAAATATTTAATTTAAAATAAATTATTTTACTAATTACATCAATATAATATTTTTATTTTAGATGATTATTATTATTATATTTGTTTTCTTAAATATAGCAGAATAACTGCTCTTAACTTTTTGCATTGCATATTAACTTAATGACACTACATTTAACTTATATTTTTAAAAATTTTCATTCAATTTTGATTTTAACTAAAAATGATACTATCAGTTTTCTGAATAAGTAACTTTATTTCTTTGAGAAGCAAATAATTAACTTTTATAATAACAATTTAATCTACTGGATAAAATAGTTTCTGGTATCAGAAATCAGATATTTACTGAAACTAAAGTAATACTTTCCAATAATAATATGCTTTATTTCATTATTTTTTTTTCATGTAGTCAAATATCAATTGCAAAAATAAAATATCACATTTAAAAATCAAATATTTGTAATGAACAAGAATTAATGTATTCTTTTCTGTAGTTATTAATGCACTTATTATTGTATATCTAAATATTCTAAGTATATTATGTGTACCACATCTAAAAATACAGGCATTTCTAAACTTAGGTAAATGATTGGAACTATACACTATAAATTAAGTATAATTTTATTTAAGTTGAAAATCTCATACAATACAGTATACTTAGCAAAAATAACAAGTTAATAGAATAAGAGAAAACAGATATTGAAAGGATTAATTAAACTAAAGAAATAAAGATATAATTTGTAGTACAAAAATTGCTATCAGAGAAATTCTGAATGAACTTAAAATATAAAAGCAGTATACTGTATTATCATCTTGGAAGTCACTTATAAATTATGGCATGGAAAAATTTGCATTTTCAAACTCCATCTCTTTTTCTCATAAATTATCACAAAATTTTAACTCTCTCTCCACAATATCATAACCATAACTTTTTACTTGGCATGATTAATAATAATAAAGTTTCTTGCAAGACATATCACATTTCAAATGCTAAAATGATATTTATTGTGTCTTCATATTGTACCTTTCATTTCATGCCAAGTTTATATTGTATATGGGAAAAATAATTTTCAAGTAAAAGCAAATTATTATGTACAAATATTATCAATAATATGATCCATATTACAATGTTTTGTGTCAGAAAATTTTTATCCTTCATCTCTTTGCCACAAATAGCAAGAAATTTAACCCTTTCTTTTCATAAATCATAACATAATCAAAGGATGATCTCCTGTCAAATAATAGAAAAATTTTTTTATATATATTTTTTAAACTACCAAAATTAATTTTATTTATTACAATCCTTTTATACTTATGTATAATTTTTTTTTATTAAAATGATTTTCTTTATTTTCCAAAACCATCTGTGATATGATATGAAAAATCAAACAAAATGATACTGTATTTCACTTTTGTATATAATTTTAAACATTTAAAATATAGTCTAGATCATCCATTCTCTCTTTTATTTTACTATTTATTTAAAATCCTAATAAATGTTTATTTCTGATGTAAAAGTTATATCAGATTGCATAACTTTGTTTTCAACTAGTGATATAATATATAGTAAAAGTTCAAATTATTAATCTGTAGGCTTGGAAACACTATCATTTTTTCTGTTTAATTGGTTTTTTTTTTTGCACCATAAGTTTGTCAGTCAAAGCATACAAGTAATTCTTGGTTACAAGTTCCAGAGTTTGAGTTTTTTTCCAAATATGAAATATTGGAAAAAACTGGAAAAAAAAAAATTTAATTGCAACAAATAATTGTTAAGCACTCATGAAAAGGCATGTATTCTGAATCTGTAACAAACTCCACTGACTGCTACAAAATTAGAAAAATCAAAATGGCAAACCAAGAAACAGTAATATTGTGCCCTCTGGTCACTATTGTTTACTAGCAAATTAAGTTAACAATCTTCATTCCTAGATTCTGGCTAAGGCAGTAATTCATCCATATAAAAAACTCATTTACTTATTTATCAATAATAATGAAGAATAAAAATTCTTTAATATTTATGTCATCATTAATAATTTGCTTGATTTTAATGGTCATGCTTTCATTTCTTTAGAAAAATAAATCATTATTTAATCATTTAATCAATAATAATAAACAAATCCTTTAACAGCTGGCTAAGAAAGAGCTTGTTTATTACTATTTGTATTGTTTGGACAATCTTTGAATTTTTAACATTGTTTAATTCATAAAGCATTGATTTTTTTAATCTTTAATTTCATTATGGTCAAATTTTGTTGTTAATAAAGGAATTTCTGTTTTTAACATTATGTCTATTGGAAATTGGTTCTTGGTTTAATTAAGAGTCTTACTGTGCCTTGAGATTAAGAGCTTACTGTAAATAGTTCCCAACTTCTGAGTTAATTCCTTCACAAAGTGAATGAATTAACTCACAAGTTGGGAACTATTTACAGTAAGACTCTTAATCTCAAGGTTAATTTGTAATTAAAATGAATGAATTAACTCACAAATTGGGAACTATCTGTATATTATTTTATGTTAAACATAGCAATTAATTTAAGAATGTCCATGTCCAAAATTATAAACAATTATGTTATGCAATGAGCAAGATGAATGAGATATTTATTGCTATTGTTGAATGTGTTATTTGATTTGTTAATGAGATTCTAGTAATTATTAACTAGCTGTTGGGATTTTGGTATATATTTTAATAACAATTATTGGAGACTCCACCCTCCCCCTTTTTTAATCCCAACTAATAGCTGACATTAGGTGGTTATAATGATATGAGCATACATTGCAGATGATGAATGAGTAGGCTGAATACTGTATGATATACTTTATTTTGTTAAATAATTATTTCATATCTATAAAATACAATTATATATATATCATTTGATTTATAAAATAAGTGCAAATATTGATTTTGGATATAAACATCCATAGTTTTGAATTCTTATTTCTAAAACATTTATGTTTTTAATTTTTCACAATGATATATGTTTAAAAAGTTTTAATTAATGTAAAATTGTAAAATATAAGAATATTAAATGTATTATATTTTTAGATATAGATTTAATAGATACAGAAATATGACACACATGTATATCTATTAATACAGATTATAGGCTTAAGCTTATATATATATATGTGGAAAAGTATTGATAAAAGAATATATGAAAACTGTAATAGATATTTTAGATTAACTATCATTATATATAATAAAACAGCATTTCCCAAGTGGAATCTTGGGAAAAACATTTACTCTCATTAGTAGTTATGTGTTATTTAATTATTCAATTGAAAATATTTATATAAAAAAAGGGGGATTCCTTTATATTTTTATATAAATACAACTTTCAATGGAAAAATTAAACAACACAATTAATTATTGAGAGTAAACATTTTTCAAAAAATTCCTGATCTTAAGCCATTGCTAATTTTTATTTTGAAAAATTAGTTGAAATTATAGATCAATTATTGAATTATTAAAATATAATTAATTCAAAATTATTTCCTGTGAGGGCTTTTGGCTTGTTCGTTTTTTCCTAGATTCCACTTTTACTGTTATGATTACTAAATTTTTTTTTTATAAGAAAATGAAAGTATAACATTTCATTATTGTATATCTGCTTCTAATAAGTTAAATTTAAGATCTACTTAAATTTAACTTATTAGAAGCAGGTATACAATAATGATATTATGATAATTCAAAAAAATTAATCCAATTTGGGAAATACTGCTTTACATATACATTAGTTAAATAAAAGGGGTCTACTTCAATTTATAAATCTGAAGAAATGTTTAAAGTTACCTGGTGGAGGGATACCAGGAGGCATTCCATATGATGGACCAGGACCAGGGCCAGGACCTGGGCAAGGTCCAGGGCCAGGTCCAGGTCCTGGTGGTAAAGCAAATGGTGGAGGTTGAAGAATATTAACAGAGGTTGTGTTTGCACCTGCTGGAACAGGACTCTCTCTTGAAGTAGTTACAGACTGACTTGTAGTAGTTTGAGTATCTGATGAATTTGTATCAGAAGCAGATGTTTGATTTTCATTTTGACTAATTTTCTGTTGAACTGCATTCTGAGCTGAATAATGTAAATATTTATCAGAAAGTTTACTGATAATATTAAATAAATACTTTTAATTACAAATTAAATAAATTTTCCATTCTTTAAGATTTTTTTACAAGAGTAAATATTTTTTATTTAACAAATTCTTAATAAAAAATTATTATAATATGTTTTTTCGGTTACAAATATAAAATATATCTGTGAATTTTGTTCATAAATCAAAATCTAATCTTACCCTGAATCCAGAGGTACCAAACACACTGCATATATCATATTGTGTCATTTATATTATTAATTAGATCAATTAAAAGTTAGCTATTTCAGAGATTTAAATTTAAATATAAATTTCTAATTACAAATATAATTCAAGAATTTTAGCAGAAGTGCTTCATTTGAAGTACTGAAGAAACAAATTAAATAAGTTTATAGTTTTAAATTAAATTTCTATTAGCTAATTTCATATTGATGTTTAAAATTCTTGTACAATTTTTGAAATTTTCTATAATTGCAAAATAAAATAGCATGTTTATTAGCATAAAAATTTGTTTATAAACTGACAACCATTTTAATTGATAAATAGCTTATGTTTATAAACTGATAACCATTATGAGTTATCAAATTCATAAAAAGTTTATGAATTTGATAACTCATAAACTTTTTATGAGTTATCAAATTCATAAAAATATCATTTGATCTATGTAGCATACAGCTTACACATTTACTACATTTTTAATAAAATAAAAAGTATTTCTAACCAATATGCTATGGAAACAGACAAGTTTGGAATATTGTAAAGGCCACTGTAAGATTGGAATATTATAAGTCAAATGATCATAAGTTGTTGATTATCTGTAACTGCCAGCTCAAGAAACAGCTGGAAATTTATTTCTTGCATGCAAAGATTAATGTAATGACCTAGTCTTCAAATCTGAAAAAACTTTTTGCCTATGGAAAAATTTAATATTGTATTTATTCCCACATATTATTCCTTTTATCCTATTTTTTAAATCTCAAAGTATGGAAATAAAATGTGCAAATACAGGCAGTCCTTTAAAATTTATTCATACTTAAGAATGTAAAATTTCATTTTCAAATTTCATGAACTCTTTAATAAATTTAAGTAATATGATAGCAAAATCCTCTAACAACCAAAACTATGTAAAATTCATAGTAATCATATTATGGCAGCATTTCAAAATGGCAGTGATTACACCAAAAATTCATCACTTCATTTTTATTAAAATCTATGAAATAAGAAACTTAACCAGTCCAACTGTGAAATATATTACAATATACAGTATTATAACAATACATTACACTACAACATTACATAATTAAGTATAAATACTGTACAATATACAGTATTTATACTTAATTATGAAATATATATATTTCATAATTAAGTATATAGTTATTTCAGTACTTTCAAAGGCAAATTAACAGCACTATCTGAATTATAAACAACCCAATTTACAGACAAAAGTTATGTACAAATTATGTTCATAACTAGAGAAGACCTGTATTTCTATAAATCTAAAACAAAAAAAAACAGGCTTTGCTAGCAATTAATGAAATTAAGTTTAAATTAATATAAAGAAAATAAAAATTATCATATCTAGTTTAATATTCATAAGATAAAAGGTTCATATGATAAGATAAAAGGTTCCCTTTACCTTAGGGAACCTTTTATCTTATCGTATAATATCGTGTATAGTATACTCATATAACGACATTTTCAACCCCTGCGCAATAGCCTATGTATGTTAGCTATGCAGTAATTTAGGTGTGTGTGTTTTATGATGTTTTGTTTTTTTGTGGTGTTTCTTGTTATGTTTTATTGTTTTTGGAATTTGATGCTTATTTATATATATGTATGTACTCAGCTAATTGATTTATTGTACTAATGTATTTCATTGTGTATAGCCAGATTTAAATTTTCTATGCTAATAATATAGATATAATTTTGTTCTATAATGTGATTTAAAAACAGTTTTTATTCTAAAAATTTTTATAACAGATTTTTCTTGTTCTAATGTTCGAATATTTTAAATTGTTTTGTTCTTAAGAAAAAGCTGTACTGATGAG
>WUQG02456069.1:0-12634 GCA_011317285.2 Androctonus mauritanicus
TAATGCACATGGAGACTTTGCGTATTTACTAGTGATTTCGCGTTATGGCGGATTTCGGGTGTTTACGGTAACATATACAGTACTCCTCACTTACCGATCGAGTTCCGTTCACACGACTTGGTCGTAAAACGAATTGGTCAGTAAACGAGTAACTCGTTCGTATATGTTTAGAACAAATCTTTGGCGTAAGTTCTCGTGGCTGTAAAGACACTTCTATCTTAATTATGCACTAAGTATTTTTCGTCGTCAGATTTTTGGAACGACGACTGCGGGGAATTGCATGCAATAGAAGTCGAAAGCGACGCATATCGGCGAAAAACCAAATTTTTCGTTAAAAAAAAAAGTCATAAGTTCGGACGTAAGTTCGAGCAGTCATTAAACATATAGATCGTTAAGTGAGGAGCACCTGTATATAATAATAATGTACAATATATTATTTTAAATACATATCTAATAATCCAACGAATTTATATAATTATGCACTTAATCTATGATCACTTATTCTTAATATCTAAAATAATCTATTAAAGATGATTATCCTTTAAATGAGATTATATATAATTAAGTCCGCCCTTAGCATTTGAGAGAAATGGGGCAAGAGTACAGTTTGAGGTCCATATACAATATTGTATTTAAAAGTTATAAATTAAGCTAGTGCTAATTATTAAAAAGTTTATATATTATTATCAAAGTTGCAATATTTTATATTATAATAAGTATTATAATTATATCATTTTAATCCTTACATTATGTAATCTCATTATCTTTTGTTCAAATCTACTAAATTATAATTTATAAAGCACAAAAAATTGAGAAATATTTATTTATTTATTTTTTTTTTTTACAAAAGTTCCAAAATTTAATGCCGATAAAATTTAGATAGCATTGAATTAAAATAGCTGTAATATACAAAAACTGAAATTTCCTATATTAGAAATGAATTCTGAAAATTTTATAGTGATATTTTAAAATGTCGGCAAAGCACTAATAGTGCGACGTCCAAGAATTTGGCGACGACTGAGGAACATTTACTTATATAGCGCCGCTGTTAACAGTACTGTATTATGTTAACACGGATGTTAACTCCGCAATTTTGTGAAGCTGCGATGCTATTTTGTATATTTTTATTTATATATTTATTAATTTATATATATATATATAGCATTATTATGTTATCTAAATCTAATGTTTCGTTTTCAAAATTATTTTTTGTTGATAAATGTTCATTTATTATCTTTTCAATCAAAAAATTTATAAATGTTATCGCAGTTTGTATTTTGAGAGAAAAATTATGCAAAAGTACAATTGTACAGCAAGAACATATTTATTTCCAAATGATTAGGAAAGAAATATTTGAAAAAGCAACATGTGTAAAAATTCATATTTATATGCCAAATTGTCAAGAAAATTTTACTAAATCTGATAACGAAACATTTGATTTAGATAACAATAAAATATAAAAATGATAAATTCAAAAGTTACATATGTAAAAAGTCTCATTTAGACTATAACAAATTTGGCAAGATAATTTTACGAAAATATAAACAAGATAAAATGTATCGTAAAAAAGTAGCGGAACTCAAAAGTACAGGAGAACTAACTGACTTCCTTTTTTCTTCCTTTATTTCTTATAGAAATTATGGTCTAAAATGCCTAAACTGATAATATTTTACAGTCGGCCCTCTTGAATTTTCCTAGTTTTTAACCAATCAGCAAGTTCGAATCTTACTACACACACAATCCTCTTTTCCTATAATTGTCTGACCAGGAAGACTGGTCAGACAATCATACGAATAACAGAACATGAGAGAAAGTTTCCTATTAACTTCATAAATAAGTTCTAATCATATAAAATAAATTTTATTTTAAAACGTTTTCGATCTTATCTGAGATCATCGTCAGTACGGTCTATAAGAATCAATAATTGGAACACAACTAAGTTCGGATTCCTAATACCATACGTACCAATTCACGGGAGCATCACCTCCGTGTAAATTTGAACAAGGGGGCAAAAGTATTTTTTCGACCTCGTATCATTTTATATTTATCAATGAAAAAATCATCATAAATGCAAATAATCATTAATATCAAAATTAGCGTTCATTTTTTGTAATTTTTTATGAAAAGCTAATATTTAAATATTGCTCCCATGACAAAAATTACAATCTTCGACCTAATTACCATATTATTTAAAATATTACATAATATTAACTATAACCGATAAAATCGTTTGAAACAAATTTATTTTGCATAGAGTATTGTATAAATAATAATACTTAACTATTAGATGACTGTTTCTAACAATACTTATCACTGAATATATAAAACAATATTTTGCACCTGAAATAACAAATGCCAGTTTTCCTTCCATATCTGCTTATTGTAGTAAAAAGTCGAACATATCATATACAAATATATATCAAACTGGACATAACATAGTTTGATTTGTATATCATAATAATTTAATAACATTTTTTATTTTATGAAAGAATATATAAAAAGATATCTAATTTTGGACAAAATAAAGAGAAAATTATATTATCTGTATATATTGTTGTTTATAACAGAAATACTGTATATAAGTAGTAACAAAAATTTTGTAGATACATTCCATTCGGAAGGTGCTAATGAAAATTCCAACTCGAACTTCTTCATCGTACACCAGAGGTGTTGAGCCCCTTTGGTACGCTGTAAAATTTTTTGAACATACAAAATTTGGAACTGATATATTATTTAAAATTCAGATTGACACACGAATAATAGTTTTTACAAAAATTTAGTGAATTTTGGCACGCACCCTTAAAAAGATTCGGCACTCTTGCCTAACACTTAAAAGTTGCGGCTGTAATTGACTTTTATTACAATGAAAATTAGACATTTATTTTCATTTCTACAATTCGCTATATTCTATTCAACATAAACTAATATTTGATTAGTCATGTATACTGTTCTTAATAATTATTTTATGATTTGATTCTGAATATTTCAATTTTTATCTCTTATTCAATAAATTCATTTTTGTGTGCTTGTGATATGCGGCTCTCCAAAGCGCCGGACCTGTAGTAGGTTCTTCGCTTGCCTGAACCTAACGATGATATTGTGAACAATTATCTTATTTGCATACAAAATCAAATTTCCGAAACTTTCATCACGTATTATTAATTTACGATTAATTTATATCATGAGTATAAAATTATTATTATTATTATTATTATTATAGTTTAATTTATACAGTATCTCTAAAATGACGCACTCCTTGTTTTGCAATCCCTTGTTTGTAAATATCAAGAATATTTGGTAAACATACGTCATCTTACAGAAATTTTTACAGGTTATTTATGTTAGAAACAGAGTCCTCTAACGGCTAATTATTATTATTTATATAATATATAAAATAAATTTATTTCAAAATATTTTATTAATTATAAGTTAATATTATGTAAGATTTTAAATTATTTAAAATTTAATCAAGTAATTATTATGCGTTACAGTGCATTATTTTGTATTGTTTCCTATCTGTACGATTATTAGCGATAACAATAACTTAAAAATAGGAATTTTGTCTATTCATAAAAATATTTCTTTTAAAGTTAAAAATATATTCGATAAATCTATTTTGAAGTTTTCTATTGCCTATTTTTAATCAAGAAATTGATCATATTTATGTAAAATATTAATAAATCAATATAATCGATACAGAATAAACAATGGAAATATTGTGTAATATAATAAGTTTACGTAGCTCTACGTGTACACGATTACATGCATAACGATTGTATTTATAAGTTTATTCAGCTGATAAAATTTATTCTATGCAATCATGTCAACTAATTTTTGTTTAGGAGTAAAAACTCATTTAATGATTTTATTAATGCTTCAATGTTCTTTACAATTTTCCACCTAGAGGAGTAATAGAAATATTAAACTAAAACGAGATAACTACAAGTTTCTGTAATTAATTAATTGATAAACCGTTAATTAATCGATTAATCGAGCAATAATTTAGCGATTAAAACAGGAAAAATAATTAAATGGGGTTTATTATGTGCTTAAACTCAATAATCAGACACGTTTTGACAGAAAGCAATTTATGTCACGTGATATTTGGTTGTCATGCAACGTCGTCATTCATTTATATAACTGACCCTTGAATTATTCATAAATTCCTGCTTTTCAATGAGATAAGGTGCTGACAAATTGGTTCGAGTGCAAACGATTAGTCATAAATCTCCGAAACTTCTATAAAATGCGATATTCGAACCAGATAAATGAGGGTGATACGCAAGTCTGCAAGTCTTTGCCTGCAGTAATTAAACTGTTACGACTCACGCTGTTTTTCAGTTACCGGTACGTTATTTAGACTTGTGCAATGCAAAAATTTCGTCAGAATCATAAATAAGAATAGATCTTCCAGGAAGTTTTATTATGCTTTGAAAAATAGAAGCCTTATTTTTTTTTTTTTTTTAGAATTTTTCTTTCTTTCTTTCGTAACACCAAAAAAGAAGAACATACAGTATGCTGAACAGATCATTAAGACGTAATATTGTATATTTCTGTAAAACTAATAGACACGTTTGGAGGAAAAATCTATAAAGTTTTCTGTATACAATAATCACCTGATTGCTTGCCGGCAAGTTATATTCATTAAAAAAATTGGAAGTTATTTCGATTAAATTTGATAACCGTACGTTGTGTAATCGCACTAAAGTTTGTTTATCCATTTTCATTTTAAGAATAGCTATTTTTATTTTTTCTTCTATATTTATCTTTATAAATTTTTTAACACATTTATTACAGATTTACAATAATTTAAGATTTATAAGTTCCATTCCCATTTATTTAATTTAAAATCCACTAACTTTTCTAAAAACTTTTACCAATATGAAAGATTATCATTGCTGCGGATTAGCGTGTTACATCTAATTTATGGATTCCAAGGTACATCTAGTTGAAACACTTTTCCTTCAAAATTCTAAAACATTTATTTAATTACATTCAATAAAATTTATTTAAGAAAAAACATAATTAATTATTTCTTAATTTTATAAGACTATGAGATTATTTTCAGTTTTCTGATTTCTGGATTCTAGACGGAAACGCCCCACATATAAGCATGATTAATTACGGTATTAATTAAATTCAGCATTAAATACATTAATATCGAAATTTATTAAAAGTAAAAAATTGTATTAGTCTTTGAATTATAGTACAGACTTTTTACGTATAAGATGTAATTAAATAATTATCTTAGGATTTCTAAATTTTACAATAATCCCTTTAAAACGCTACAGAAATGAGATCGATATAATCGTATAGGCCTAACCTATATTTAAATCCAACTTGAATCATTTCATGAATAAAATTTAAAAAAGAAAATAAAACAAAGCTATAAATCATTATCAGATAAACAGTTATCAAGATAAAAACAACACATTATGACTGCTTAAATTAAACCGAAACCATAAAAAGTATAATCTCAAATTGCATTATTTTCGTATGTAACATAATCCTATATTATCTGCTTAGGGAGATAAAATTATCCATGTGGAAATATTTGGAGATTTCAAAACATACGAGGTGTTTCCTTGGTATCAGGTGAATGCAGGATGTCAAATAATCGAATATGACGTAAGAAACCTGGATAACATGAAATGCGATTTAGGATCTCCTGATAAGAAGTAACAAAAACTAGAAATGGTACATCTGTACGATAGTTTATTAGTCTTTTAAATTTAACGAATCAAAAATATAGTTTTTTAGTACTGTTTATTTTTTCAACATAAATTTCCTTGAGATTATACATATTTAAAAAGATTGAATTTTAAAATAAACTAATAATAACCGTTTCTAAAGCAACTCAAACCAACAAAATATTATTAAAAAAAGCAAGAAAGACGTCAATGCTTTCCAAGCGTGTAACGTTCTACTTGTTTGTCATTCCATCATCATCAGCTTATAAAATGAAGAATATAAGCCGATTTGATAACAGTGTAAATATCATCCTAAAAATAGCAAAATATCTGAAACATGGAGAAAAATCATTTCTGTATGACATAATAGACTACGCAGATCAATAACTTATTCCGTGGAACGTTACACTGTACACAATATCCGTTGAAGGGACTGTACGAAGGATATTTAACTTATAATTCGTGAGAACGGAAACATTAATATAATTCACACATAAAAAAAGTAATAATTGTTCAGTTCATTGCTTGTAAGCACAGAACGTTATGCTTTACTACACCGGAGTGCGATGCCGTACTTTATTCCAAAGGTTTAGACCCCATTGGCCTACTGCCAAATTCCGATATAGTTATGACTAGTGTATGATCGTTAGCTTATTTCTTATCGTAAACAAAATTTAAAGACATCTTAGCGTACGTGTATCATGCCATGTAATAAATAAAATAAATAAACAGTAGTATTTAACACGCTTATTTCAGAGCATCGCTTAAAAACATGCTTAAAATTGCATTATTGTTATTGAATATGTCTCTTGAATATTTTTTGATGAATTTTAATTTACAGTATTTCATTCACATTCAGATTCTATAATTTTTAGCTTACTGCATATTTATTCGTTTTAAATAAATAACATAAGAAATGATATTTAAATAGTTAAATTCCTTATGAAATATTATTATGGAAACGTAAGCTTAACCTTTGACATTTGTTTAATCATTTTTTTCTCCAGAATTTTGCGAAAATAACTGAATTAGATCAACATTTATATAAGAAAAAAGAAAAGGATAAGCCAATTCTCCAAAATATCGATCTGTTTTATTATGAAATAGTTCTTAAAGTAAGCCTATCAATCCTATTTTATCATTTGAATTGTAACAAAGGTCAAATTTGTAATATGATATGTTAAAGACATTATTAAAGAAATAATTATTAAAAGAGAATTTTAAAATTTTCGATATTTTTTTACTCTTTTCATTTATTTTGTTTGTTACGCCTTTTAAAAGATCCTAAAATATAGTAAAATATAAACAGAGATTTTTTTTTTAATTCTGGTTAGGTGTCACATAACATGACTTTTCAGTCAAGGAGATAAGAAGAGGACCAGATGGTAAGGGTGTGCGAATAGACCTCTAGTACTCAATTCACTTTGGGTCGGATTAGAGTTTAGACGAAACACCCTTCAGTAGGAAGTACATGACTAATAAAAGAAAGGGGAAAAAAATGTGAGATTTCAACCCACATTTTCATTTTTCTTTCACCAAAGTAATGGATATTTTTTGACCTTTTATATCGGCAATTAATTCAGAGTTGATAAGGGAAAATAAATATTTTTAAAAGAAAAACTAATTCTTTTAACTAGTTTTTATAGATGAAAAACCAAGATCAAAGTAATATCGATCACTTTTTTTTTCTACAAAGCAGAGGTTACGACCCATTTCTTATTCTCCAAGTATTAAAAAAAATGATTTGCGATGGAACGAGCCGTCAATAAAATCACTAACGACGAACATAGACAATCACTAATCCAATTTTATATTTTGTCTACAATACTTAAGTAATCGACTATTTTTCAATATAGGCTTACGCTCAAATAGTTATAATCTGTTCATGAATATTACGTTCGCCGCTTAAGTAGCTTTATTTTTATTTTTTATCTTCATTAATTCAATTTTTAAAATGTTAAATATATATATATATATTTAATATTTTAAAATTCCTTTTATAATATTCAGTCATAAGCAAATAAAAAAAAAGAATTTTTTTAACAATACGAGGCTTTAAAATAATCACGTGATATTAATTATGAATCAAAAAAAAATCTAACACGTTGTCAGCAGCAACGTGATTTCAATATTAAAAACGGAATTCTTTGAATCATTTATTACAAATAAAAATGCGTACTTTTCTTTAAATAATTGATATTAACTTTTCTGTTTACTTTTCTGTTTAATAGAAATTCTTTTACGTCATTACGATGTCAGTAGAGAATGTTTGATATTTAGTAAATTAAATTTGCTTTTTTATTTTTTTATATTTATTGTTTTTGGGTATATTTGACTCCTGCCTTTTTTTTTTAATTGTTGTCTTTGGAATTACAGTATTTATTTTATTATTGAAGTCGTTGACTCTAGATTTTGTTTTAAGATCGGGGATATTGCGGTGGGCCGTAATCTCCATATAAAGAATTAGTTTTTTTTATGGTAATATAAATAAAAAAAAAGATAAGTTTATGTAATGTTAGTATAAAATATAATTAACTTAACAAAAAATAAAAGTTTAATTATTTTAATTCGAAAAACATATTTAAACACATTGACGGAAGATGTATAGTATACAATAATTGTTTCCAGTAAATGTTTCGAGAAGAAAATACAATATTTCAGATTTCAAACAAAATAACAGTTTGACATTTAGATATCGTATTCATCAAGTCACTTTTGGCATTTGGTAAGATTACAAACAAAATCGCTATATATCGTTTTTATCTTTTTATGAATGTTTTGGGTTGCGTAATACATCGCATTATCAATTTACTCTATTGAGTTTCGAGTTGCTTATACAAAGATATTTTTGATATAAACAACAATAATTATATACTATTTTAATTCAAATCAGGTTAAAGCCGGAAATACTAGTTATCGTTTAATAGCTATTGAGACATAATAAAGCGCAGTGCTTTTTTTTACTAGTTTTGCTTATGCAATTATTCTAATTTAAAGTGAATTTCCGAATTAAAATTAGTTTGTATGCTTCTATTCATTGCAAACATTAATTAGTCTCTAAAAATGTAAAAATCTTTAAAATTATATTTCCATTAAAACAATTATTTTTCACAAATATCAATTTTTTACATGAAATTAGTTTATTTTCCTATTAATAACTTTGAATATTAATACAGTATATGATGTGTTTTCTTTCTATCGTCAAGAATTGGTGATTATATATTTTTAATGCTTTGAAGATGATAATTTTTTTCCTTTTTTTATTTTTTTTTTAAATAAGATAAATTTAATTTCAGTTGCAAATATTTTCATTTTGCATATATTGTATAGTATTATTAAATTAAAATCTAGTATCTCATTTATTAAAAATGAGATTATATTAAATATCATTTATATTAATTCATAAAATCAATTTGATCATTTAGATAAATGAATTTTATTTTAAAATTGAAAAAAAAATTAATATAAACTTGCAGAAATTATTTTCTTGTAAAGATAAATTGTTGTGTTTTGTAGATAACTTATATTACACGAGAAAAATTTATTTTTAAATTAATAACAACAAAACAGAATTATAAACAATTTTATAACTTTCTAACTTGTAAGATTGAAAATATTTTTTAATTTGTAAATCATTTCAGTATGGTATAAATCAAAAATATAGGAATACCTATAAGTAATGCTACAGTTTAAACTGATATTTTTGTTTAAATTAAATTTTGTATGAATTGTTCTAATGGTGATTCATTTTTCTTAATGTTATACTTTAAATTCAAATAAAATATGAATTTAAACTGCAATGTTATTTGTGAGCATTGTGCATATTAACTAAATTCTGAAATATTTATCTATAAATTAATTTTTTTAAGCTTTTTATTAATAAAACTTTATAATGTATATTTTAAAATAGCCTAAGTTAATTTTTTTATTAATATTCTAAGTGTCCAAACATTTTATATATTGTTTTTTTACAGAATGGTGAACTTGCCAATAATGTTATCTAAAAACAAATAATAAAAGAATTTAAGATACTAAATTGAATTGGAAACTTTAATAAATATATATTCTAATCCATATACAAATATTGTACTAATTTTTCAAAAAATATAAATGCTAATAGAAATGTTGTATAAATAAATTTTAATTTTCAAAATTTTTTTTAGAATGCATTTTTAAGATAAAAAAGAATTAAACAGGAACAAATGGAAAAAGCTTAGAATGCAGGTGGAAGCAAATTCTTAAATGTCAAATTGTAAATCATGCATTGCATATAGCCCTTTAAAATATAATTGAAATATTGCTTATACTAAAATATATATTAACAAAATCACAAAAATATAAAAATTAATATAATAATTTTGTACTTATATTTACTAATCATTTCATTTTCAAAAACATTGCTAAAATAGTAAGATATAAGTTTATATGGCCTATGAAAAGCTCTGTTTCAATTTCCCAATTCAGCATCATCTTAAATCCATCTGCATTACAGTTATATTTTTGTAAATCTAATGGCAATTTGCCATTTAAGGGTGTGCCTCAATTATGTTAATTTTCATTCAACCATTTTGAAAAATTTAGAAAATAATATGTGTATATGCTATATATATAAATTATATGAATTATGCTATATATATGAATTATATAAATTATTCCCATAATACAATATTTATATATTAGAGTATGTCATAATACAAAGATAAACAATATTCTGAATTGAAAAAAATGGCACTTTTTACTTAGGATAGGGGATAAAATAAAAATTAAAAATAAAAAGTGTAATTCCATTATCATTAAGTTAAATAAAAATAAGCAATTTAATGACTTAGTTGCCAAAAGCATATTTCAAAAGTTAATACAAACATAGTTTCTTACATTTATTTAAAATTTATTATACTACAGTTTAATTAGTTTATTTTTTATTGCATATCCTTTTACCTATATAACAAATTAAATATTTTCATCTATTATAATTTGGTTTAAAATAAACAAATCATATGAATTTTTAACTTTTGAATTTATTAAAAAATAAAATAAAACAGAAAATGGCTAAAGCCCTTCATATTTTATTATTATTTTTTAAAAGTTATCATAAAAAATTAAAAATATATTTAGTTCTGATTACTAGGTTACTAGGTTTTTTATCATTAAGTTTAATAACTAAACAATAAACTATTTTATATTTTAATTACAAATCAGTCATTCTATTTGACATCAAAAAAGACAAAAGTGTAGTTCCATTTATGAAAGAATGCAGTCTCATAAAAATTTCGTATGAGAAAATTTAAATGATCATAGGAGAATGTTAGCCCAAGGCATTGTAAGGAATGAAACAAAAATATCTGGTTTTTTCATCTGCTATTGTCTGCTAGATTTCCCAAAAAACTTTTGTTCATTAAACAGATTTTCTAAAAGCTAAAGCATTTTTAATATATATATATATATATCACAAAAGTACTGCATATATATATATGCAGTACTTAAAATTTAGTGAAATTAAGATCATTAATCATATATTTTCAGGAAAAATTATTTAATATTGATTGTTTTTAGTAAGAAGGAAATTTTTAAGAACAAAACTTTTTCATATTAATGAATTGTTTTAAATTTAGAAGTGGAAATAAATAAATTCAATTTATATTGTTTATAAAATGTGTTTTAAAACAAAAGTATTTTGAAAGTAAATGAATGAAATAATTTTTTCAAATAAATAATTTTGCTTATTTCTTCTACAATAAAATATTAATACTTTTCATATTTATTATGAATGATTTTCTATATCTTATATACTATAACTGATTTTAATATAAATATGAAATTATCATATTTTATTTTTGTTTGATTCATTTTCTTTATTTTTTAAATGTATAAAAATTATAACTATTTTGAATTTCCAATGTTTTATAAAACAAGAATGAAACAATTATTAGTAATATTTTTAATTTTCATTACTTAACAACTAAAAGATTAGAATACAATAAACAAGAATAGAAAAATTTTTGAATTTTTTTATTGATTTTGATAATCTATTAACAATTAAAAATTATTTTTCATGATTTTTAAATCAAGGAATCTGAACTTATATTTAATCAATCATTAAATAACTAATTTTAAAATTCCAAATAAGCAAATATTCTATTTATTTAAATATAAACAGTTCATTTATATTAAAAATATTTTCATTAAATGCTAGCATAAAATAAATTTAATGAAAAGAATTTTTAAATAAAAAAATAGAAATGTTTATATTTTTTCTAGCAATTTTTTATAATTTTCTGATAATTTTAAAAATCTTTGTATATTAAAATACTTTAGAACTTGTATTTAAAAATATAATTTAATTTGTATTAATAACTTTGAAATGAGTTTCATTTCAAGAGTTTTGAGTATAAATATTAAATTTATGCGAAAACTCTAATATTAATATCAATTGGCATGATTTTATTTTTTAAAATTCCAATACCTTATTTCAAGTTTAATATTTAATTAGATTATTTAAATATAATTCAATATTAGCATTTTTTCCAACTTTATCTATTTAAGATAAATTTGCAAAAAATGTATGTGTTTATTTTAATTCTTTTATTATTTTAAATTTTATTTTTTTATTTGTTGTTGTCATAAGGTTTTTAATAAAAAACGGAATTAAACTTAAAATATAATAAAATAAAACAAACAAAGACAAACAGAACAAAACAAAACATTTGTTACATAACATTTAATGTCACAAATAAACAGGTGATTTTTTAACAAAAGAAACCTGGAATGTTGTTTTGCAAACAGAACATAATGCTTCAACAGAATAAGATCACAATGTAATTCCATATCTACGAAAATCACGGATGACATACTCACCCAAGGGTTCTTTGGGACGAAGGTTGTGCTTCGGAGGTGGTTCATGCTGGCTGCCTGATTTCTGACCTACAAAAGAAGATTCCATCCAC
>WUQG02456080.1:0-12634 GCA_011317285.2 Androctonus mauritanicus
ATTTTCATTTTAGTTAAGAGCGTTGGGGGCCATAAAAAATCACATCGAGGGCCGCATGCGGCCGCGGGCCGCCAGTTTGACACCCCTGGTTTAGACGATCCTAAGTGATCCTATTATAAGATGCAGTCTATTAAAATTTAAAAAATTCTAGGCTATATCTTTGAAATTATATTACTATACATGTCACACATGACAAATATTTCACTCTTTTGAAAGATTATTTAAAAAACAAAAAAATAGTTTTAATCTTCTTACAATCCTTAAAAGCTTTTACATATAAATTAAAATGAATTTTGTATTCATTTTAATTGAAATGTCTTCTTCACACAAGCCACAACAACATAATTCGTTATTCACGTACCAAGTTATCCAAAAGTAGTGTCGTTTTTTATAATGTACTTGTTCAAACGTGTCTTAGCTTGTCTAAATATGAATTTTTAAAGTTTATACAGCGTTTGGAAGAATGTTATTGATTAATTAGCAAGTGATTTATCTTTTATATCCTTTCAAATCTTAATGTTATAAAGGACATTATTTTTGGGATGACCTGATATTTTCTTCTTATGCATACTCTCACACGAAAAATTATAAAAAGCCATTGAACAGAGAGTAAACAATCTAATAATCGCATAGCATAATTTAAAAATATATTTTATTTAAAGATACCTTCCTCGTTAATAGAAATAAAACATAACTCTTGGTTTCGTTGAGAAATATTCTCAAAAATATGCAATAAAATTCAATTCAAGGAAGAAATTTAATAATGTTTAAATTCTTCCTCGAATTACACCTTATCTGTACTTTTTTAAAAACACAGATATGAAGTAATTATCAATTATATCTGTGCATTGTCTAGTTATAACATTTTTGTGTTATCAAATTTTAATGCTACTGTAAACTGTATATATCTTAAATTAATTCTGTGCAAATATAGTATAATATTCTTTCACTGTTGCTATATACTTACAGTGAAAACTGTCTATATTGTTGTGGTTAAATTAAATTTTCAGGCAGTTAACTAAAATTTATAGTCATATAAATGGCTAAGTAATGTTAATGTTCATGCACTGAGTCCATTCGAAAAATAAATTGCTTATTTCTTAAAAAAAATTTTGTAATAATGAAGAAAAAAGTTCATTATTGCAAAAAATCTTTTCACGATTGTAAAATGGATATTAATTAAGAAGTCAGCATAGGTGAAAAATATATAAATTCAATTATTGGAAATAAAAACAACTTTTGGGTAAAGTATAATCATCGTTGAGTATAATTTTGTATGGCACCACGTTGGTACTATTCGTATGAGAAAAAGATGAATAAAAACGATAACTAAATTGCTGACTAATTGTTTCTAATAATTCTTCAGAAATGAGTTTAAATATATGATTCAATGGCGCAACTATGAATTTTGCAAATACGAACCCTTCAGCTCTTTCAAAGAAATTGCTAAGCGATATAAACACTTATACGACAATTTTACTACATTTAATGAAAAGATCGAATTTATATTATCTAATTTGAACATAATTTAATTCTAGATTAGAAACAGTTATGCATCAGAGATCAACAAAATATGAAAAACAAACTGAATAATATATTATCGATTTATTGAAGGAATTAAAACAGAATACATTATAGTTAAAGGAGATAAAATTGCATATTATTTTTTTCAATACAAACTGCACAAAAAATAAATATGGGTGAATAATAATCTTTCTGCTATTACTAATATCTTAACAACTCTTAATTTAAATATGTACAAAATTATTGATTCAAATGATAAGTAGAAATTGCTGTAATTCATAAGTAGCTGGTATTCATACAAATAACAGTAAGAATCTTTCCGAGCAATTACCATAACTATAATATACTCTCCTCTAATTCGTTTTGTGCAAATTGATCAGACTTATTCAAAGATTTTTATATCTTGAATTCACCTAGACACAGAAATCCCGTTAGAAATTTCTCAATCTATCAACCATTAGAAATTTCTCTTCAATATATCCGCCATCAGAAATTTCTCAATATATTGATAACAAAAAGTCAGTTCGGCTTGGTGTTTACAAATGCAGAACCAAATTTCTAACTTATTCCTCTTTCTACATTTCAATTCATGAAGATTTCAAACAAAAATTATTAAACAGCAAAATCTGGCGGCTGATATTCTGATCAGAAGTTTTTTACATAGAAAAATAGCAGTCTAACCGATGAAGTTAAATTCCAATATACTTTCTATAGCAACCAGTTGGCCGAGTGGTAACGCTGTCGGCGTGCCACGCAGGAAGATCTGGGTTCGTGTCACGGGTCTGGTAACTCCTGAAAAGTTTTTTTGGGGTGCTGGGCCCGACCGTCATCATCCGGCCCTCCTCCACGGATGTTGGTTGGAATTGGCCCGCCTCTTAGTGATCTCCCTGATTGGAAAGGGGCATAAAATATACAAAAAATAAAAATAAAAAATTTACTTTCTATAGACATATTAATAACACATGAATCCAATATTGATGTAAAAAATGATACATCAAATTCTACAGAAATAACGAAAAGCAATAATAGATAGCAATTAAGGAATCACTAATCTGAATTCAAACCTTAATTATTAGTAAGTTAGCTAGTGAGTTATGAAGCCTCTAGAAATGAAGATTTTCCCTCTTTGTGAAATTCCCTCTTTGGATGACGAAATTTGACTCAAATTCGTCATCCAAAGTCACTAAAGACGGAAATGTTCTCATTTCTAGGACCTTCAGAACTCCTTTAGTTATTATATTATCAGAATATTCAATCAGTTAAAATTAAGTTTATCAGCTTTGAAACTTTGTTAGCTCTAATTTATGAATTTATTTATATCATTGAGGCTGAATGAGCTGAAATTGATGTCAAGGATCTGTATGAAAGCCTTGAACATCAAAAGCATTTTCAATTCTTCCAATAGGCCTACATTATAAAGTACGTTATTCATTATTATCAAATAATATATATAACATAGCACAGTATACAATATTATAGAGCAATGTATAGTAACATTCATTATATTGCACTTATTCAGTATAATTTAATCATATTTTTGAAAAGAATATGCTGGTTTTAACTCTATGTATCTGCAAAAATATCTATGTTACCGTCTCTCTATAAAATGCAAATTTTAAATAAAATTTATTTAGATTCCAAAGTTCTATTAAGGTTAAGAATATTATTACTGGATTATTCCATGTCAATTGAAAAAGATCCGGCAGGCGCTAAGGATCCCTCCTCCACCTTCTTCAAATTTGCTAAAAACTTAGTGCGAATATGCATACAAGTTTCAGATTAAGCTATGTAAAATAGAATATTGGATTGGTGGAACTAATTCTTCTAACATCTTAAAATCTTGATTCATCTTACTATTTGAAGAGACTAAACGAAATCGAGATTATTTTTCTTAGAATTATTGATTTCTCTTAAAATCATCAATATCAAATTTCATGAAAATTCATCTAGAATAGAATCGTTTCATATGAACAGGCGAAGAGAAAGTCAACAGATAGCATGAAAAATTAATAATATAGTTGTAATAAATATAACGAGCACGTCTTAATGATATTTTATTGCAAATGATAAAGTATAAAAGTTAAAATATTGATGCAACTAACTATTTAGAAGTATAAAATTTGAAGAAAAGTTTATTAGTTAGGTAAGCTAGACAAAAATCCGAGAAAGAGCACGAAAAGAAACACCATGTACAATACTTAGCTGGAATTTAATTTCATTAAAATAGTTTTAAGAAAATTAATGGATTTAAAAATACGATACTTTATGAAATTTGTTTAAATTTAAACTGTAAAGTTCATTAAAACAAAACAAATCATCTCCTTACTTATATTTCTGAATAAAAAGATTTATATTAAAGCGAACTATACAGAAATTGAATAAACAAGAAAATTTCAGAAATTGCTTAAAAGCATTTCTCAATATACTTATTATATTTTCTATAATTAATTCGTTTTCAAAGAATATATAAAATATTTTTATAAAATTTTATATAAATTAAAATTGAAAGTTTTCAGGAAAATAATATCAATTTGGAAATTTTCTAAAATATAACTAATGCATTTATTTTATATAAATATCAATAAAGAAGCATTAATTATAGTTATCCTAAATCAAAAATATTCTGGCAAGATGTTCATTCATCCAAGTTTATTTATAAATAGCATTTTTAGTAGTAATAGTTTATAACAAAGAAAGCGTAAAGAATGATTGTTACAATCAAATAAAAATTTGGATAAAATATCGAATAACATAACGATAATGATTTGCTTATAACTCGAGAGTTACGTTCCTCAAAAATTATGTATAAGAAGGAGTGTTAGCGTGAAAAATTGTGTCAGTGGAAAAGTAGCATCTCCGTTTCAGTGACAGTAATTTTTACATCATCAAAAGTACGAAACCCAAAAAATTTTAATAGGAAAATAGTAATGATATAGTACAGTATTATTATGACTGTTGTAAGATATTTTTGGTAAAAACTTACTTCATTCGGAAGCGATCGATAACATAGCACTGCCACCTCCGAAATTCTTGATTGACTGAGAAGAGTTTCCGCGTCGCGTCTCATCCGACAGAGTGGCATCGTCTATATAGAGGTTTTTTTAATGAATATATTCATGCGTCCCCTGTAGCGCGATGAAGAGATCCACTGACACTTATTTTTAGCTTAAAGATTTGTATTAGTCGATCTCTACATCGTGGTTCTGGGGACGCACGTATATACTTATTAAAAAAGGTTGATATATTGGCGACGCCGCGCTCGATCGCCACGAGATGAAGTAAATTTTTACTGGATTTTGTATGCATGTATGTTTAATAAAAAATTTAAATCGTAAAAAGATGATAAATTTTATTCAAAATATTAATTAAATTTTTTACAGTATCTTTACCGTACACTACAAACAAATTTTATCTTTAAGTGGTTGAAAGAATGTCGATATTTTCTTCTGATTTAACTTTTTGAATTAATAAAATTCTTGACAGGATGTAAATATTTCACATTTTATAAGTTATTAATTTGCAGTTCGGATTGAACTCATGTAGGCAAAAATGAATAGAAATGTTGCATGCAATTGTTGCATTATGATATTATTATTATTAGTCTATATAATGCTTGAAAAAACATTGAAAATAGTACTGTATATTAATTTAATATTATTTTATCACTTTTTTATATTCACGCCAGAAAAATGAGAAAAAATGTTTAAATTTATGTGCAATACAGAATTGAAACTGTTTCGTCGAATCGTTTTATGAATCAAGACTCAATTTTTTAATCTTGCTGGAGTAAATTAGTGTTATGGGATAAACTGAATCTAATTAACATAATTCAAACAAATATAATATAATTATAGTAAAAGTAGAAATTCTTATGCTTATTTTAGTATCGAGTCATAATACCAGCAGAGCATCCAATGGGCAATTGTACGAAAAAATGTTTGCTATAAAAATGTATCTATAAAAAGTTTTCCAGTTTTCAGAATACTTAAAAAAACTTGCCAATACATTTGAAATATGTAAATGTTAAAAGGGTATAACTGAAATTTCTATTCTTACAATAATCCAAATAATAATATAAGATCAGAATAAATCAAACTGTTAATTCTACTTCTTCTGGAATTTTGGTCACATTGTTGATTGGACCATTTAATTCATTTTCAATCACAGTTAAAAGAGGATATCTGTGACCATAGCACAATCCTCGAAAATCATCTGTATCCATAGTCCATACCATTGCTCCACTTAATCCTTTCTCTTTCAAATAATCAGTCTGGACAAAAAATTATTTTATAAATAAACTTTCTTTCATAATTACATAATTAAATTTATAAAAAATAGATCAATAAATTCAACTAATATTATTCACCTTGATTTTGATACTTCTTTGGTTATCGTATCCTACCCATTGTCTATCTTTATAAGCGTATGGAGATTTAATTGATTCAACCCATACTTCAGTCCAATTTTGTTGTCTAATCAATTTGCATATCTTTGAGATAATAAGGAAATTAGTAAGATAATTTTTATTCAAATTTTATGCAAAATGTATAGGATGACGCACGAAATGCCATGTATTGAAAATAGCTAGTAAAATGCTTAATTTTGGGTTCAGAACTTTCAAATTTTGTGACGAGTAGCCTTCGTTCATGCATAGTGAGAAAGTTGTGTATTGGGCTGCAATTCCTAGCCATGGAATTATTGGACTATTCTTTTCCACTGACACAGTCAACGGTGCGGCCAACGTACATATTGCAACAGCAACAAGACTACCCAATGAAGAAACCATCTGAAGAAACCAGAAAATGTATTGCAACTATGAGCGGCCATCGTGACTTTTCTCCAGAGATTGACAGAGGAATCGTATCATAAAGTAGTCACAAATACAGGATTCGTCTCGAAGAGAACGAATCTTGTTTTTTTCCTCGAAAGCTATACGCCAACAAAGTGGACATATTGAACTCGTCCTGTATACTAGCCAAGCATATTCCAAAGAGTATTTTAATGCCAACTGTTGTGGAATATTTTGTATATTAAAAATTTTATAAACCATTTTAGTGTATGACATTTCGTGCACCACCCTGTATTTACGAAAGATACCTCGTTGTAACCTAACGTTCCTTCTATTCTAATAATAGATCCCTTCATTCCTTTTCCAGTAATAGGAGCATTTAAATCATTATTGGTAGCATCTGCCAAAGTAAAAGATTTTCCAAATAAGCCCATTCCAAGTACTAGCTTACTTTTTGGACAACCTTTTTCTAACCAGTAATTAACTGCGAAATCCTAAATAAATGAATGCCAGTATATTAATTATTAATTTTCACAATAAATACTTTTGTAATTTTAGAAAATAATTCGAAATTCAGTTATATTTATACCACATTCAATATTTTCTGATAATCTGATTCTTCAGGTCGAGAATAAAGTGGAGCATTGTGACCAGTTGTATATTCCCACGCTCCATGAAAATTGTAAGACATCAGACTGACGAAATCCAAATATCTATTAATAGAGATGAACATTTTGAATAATGCATAAAAATAATGAAAAAAGATAATGAACGAGAACTTACTTAATTATTTCTGGGATATCATAAGCTTGGTCGATGGTATCTTTTCCAGCAGAAACAGCAGCTGTCAACAGCAGACCATGTGGTTCAAATGCATTTTTCAATTCCTAAAATTAAACATTTTTAGAAAGAAAATAACGTTCTAATTTATTATCAAAATAAATTAACTAACATCCAGTAGATATATAAAATTCTGTTTATCATCTGGCTCTCCTCCTCTCATAGCGGGATATTCCCAGTCCATGTCTAAACCATCAAAATCGTACTTTTTCAAAAATTCCACACAACTATCGGCAAAAATCTTTCTAGTTTCTGCAGTAGATGCCATGATTGAAAATTTAGCTGACATTTCATTCCAACCACCAATGCTCAACAATGTTGTCAAACTGGGATTTTGTTCCCTCAATCCGTTAAATCTTTCGTAAGTGCCGAGACCCCAATTTTCCTTAAGATCCAAATATGGATCATGTGATTCTATCTTATTATCATGATCTAGTTTTGCGAAACCATATATTAGATGAGTACAGAGGAATGGATCGATGTGTTCAATCAAAAATTTTCCTTCGCCAATTCGATAGTTGGCCCAACTACCGAAATAACATACTATTCTATAAGATTTATTATTCCTATCTAAAAAAAGAAAAACAGTAAATAATAATATACCGTATAAATTATATGATTCATGATTATAGATATCTTTAAATTAAAATAATAGCTTACTCGCTTACTCTATCAGAGCAGATAATGCGGCCAGAATTGTATATTTTGGTGTCTGAAACAAGCAGCACGAAAGAGTTTTCACACTATTATTTTTGCTTTCTAAAATGCAAATTTTTGCTCACTTTAAAATAAACGCTAGGATAAAAGCCATTCCGATTAGCCCTATTTCCGGGTGTCCTAGGCATTTAATATTTATTTATATGTGCTTTATAAACCAGAGCCTCTCAAACTGTTTAATACGTGGGCCAATATTTTTTCCAGTGCGCCAGGGACGGCTATAAAGTTGGTAAGATGACTCAAAAATAGGTATATACATAATATTATGTTTTCTTTAATTCATCTGACAAGATACTGTCCAGAAGGTGCATAGCTGTGTAGCCTTTAAATGAAACATACTCTATGAACTGTGGCACTATGGTATATTAATAGGGTATTATATTTCATGAAAACATGACAGATCACTGTGAAACAGCAACTGATTGCTCGCAGATAGAATTGTTTTCAAAGTGGTGAATAATCACTTGATATAATGAAATTCCATTATATCATATTATACATATTTTATTTATATAAACAGTTTTTAATATTTCTATTCATATTTTTCTAATATGAAACTAAGAATAGCTTCATAATTTTAAATAAAAATCTACTATTCACCTGAATTTGTATGCCACGCGTTCATCTAGTTACGAATTCAATTCGTACGTAAATTTCGTTCATAATTCAAATAGCGATGTTTGAAAATAGAATCTATCAAATTTATAATCTTTATATTGAAAGATATGGATACATCAATGAATTTTATCTGTTTGTTTGCAAAATGCTTTAATGCTTGACGATGACTATTTAGCCTGAAAAACTACTCAAATAACTTTATATAGTGTGTTTTGTAATATATTTCACAATTTTTTATTTCACAGATTTGAACAAAAAGTTCCGATTATAAAGTGATATTTTTTACCTAATCGCTACCATCTTGAAATATCGCCGTAATAGTATGACTAACTATGTAATTTTACATAATATTAATTGCTAGAGCATTCTTCTATCGTATTGTTTAAATCATATTGAGAAGTTTTTGAAATTTCATGAAATTTCAAAAAGAAATTTCACGTTCGTAACTAGAGGAGCGCAAGCATTACGTTATTATGTATTTATGTATGCACATATTATAAAAATTATATTACGATATCGACTGGTAACTCCGTTGAAAGCTCTCTTTCAGAGTTCCAAATGATTCTCATCCTCAAATCATCAGCCAATCTCATCGTGAAATCTTTAATCCACCGATTAATTTCGAATATTATCGTAATACTTATGCATATTACGTGACGTTAAGTTCTAAATAATAGTTCTTCATATTTATATTTCAATAGATATTTTACCTCTACTAGTTGCTCCATTTTGAGCAGCTGACACTAAAATAACAAACGATAATATTTTCCACATTCTGAAATAAAAAAATGGTTTAATATGATTTAAAAATCAAGTTCAAAGTCAATAACAAAAGAAATTGATCTTTTAATAAACTACCATAAACTAATTTATATTAAAAAAGATTCACACTAACTAGCTTGTTTAATTAACAGTACTTTATTCTCATTCAATTTCGTGGTGTCAAATCTTTAAAATCGAAATGGATGAAGGGCGTGATCTAATATAAAAGTCATTCAAAACATGAACAAATAATTACATAATTTGGAAGGCAATATCTTAAAAATTATTATTTCTAGAGGTGTTTTTTAAAATAATATTTAGTTAAAGATTAGATGGATTATAAATTATTAAGATTTTGTTCAGTAGTTCTCAATATTTTCTTCAGGAGCATAAATTATCTATAGTCATAAACAATATTTTTCAATAACTCGTTTTTTAAACAAAAAACGAGATTATTGAAAAAAGTTTCGATAAGATCTTAAAAGTTTACTCAATTAAAACTAATTAAATAATTAGTTTTAATTGAACAAACTTTTAAGATTTCTATTCTACGCTGATCTGTTTATGGTTTAAAATACGATAATATTGGATATATATATATACGTATTTTGAGAATCTACTTACGAACAGAATAACGTAAATACTATACCTCTCCTTGATGCTCGCTACTCATAAAATAAATTTATTATTAATAAAATAACGTTTAATTATATTTTATTTTGAATTATATATGTAATTATTATTTATAGATGACGATAATATCAAAATAAATAAGAGACCAACTTATTTAATTTAATAATAGTCAATATCGGGTTATAATATCAAACCATTGAATTACCTGTGGGATAAATAGATTAAGTGTATGTAATAGTCAATTAGTCCAATTTTATATTGCTATAACCTCATAACTAATTAACTTTTTCTGTAATTTTTCAAACAAATTACTAAAATTAATAATTTATTATAACTAATACAAAATCTTTACTCGTAAATGGAGTCACATCAACACGAAAATGTAATCTTGTGATGTCATTTATGAGTAGGATTTTGATTCTGAGAACACACCTCAGGCTGCAATTAAGTCGCTGAAGTTTGTTTATAGAAACTGTGCTATTAAATTATGTAATAGATAATTAAGTATTTAATGTCATAACATAATAATGTCATTGATTGATACAGAGATATATTTAAATAGAAAATGTAAACAAATCTATCTGTTTGTTTACGAGATGCTTTAATAATGCTCACTAGCTTTTAAAAGACACTGAAAGATTCAGACCAATAGCGTGAGATGGGAAGAAACAAAACAATGAAAACAGGACACTTTTAACGATTTAACTTATCTTATTGCTAGCATATTTAGTTTGCGATTAAACAAATGCTGTATGAATAAAATTTCAAAATGGTGATTATATGAGGAAAATAATTTGTCTCTTGTTTATAATCACCAAACTATAGTACATTACCGATGTTTGAGAATAGAACTATCAAATTTATAATCTTTATATTGAATGAAAAGTTATGGGAACATCAATGAAATTTATCTCTTTGTTTGCAAAATGCTTTAAATGCTTGACGATCCAATGAATTTTTCATGTTAAACGCCTTCAACCGTAATATATATTACTGACATAGTTTTTACGTTATATTAAATAGTAAAAAATCATATAATAAATAAAATATGCATAAAAAACTTTCGAAATAAATACTATTCTCTGAAGATCACAAATATTTCATTATAGGCATACAAGAACATAAATTATAAAATTATTTAAATCTCTTATGCTATTATTCTGTATACGAAATAACACCATTAATCATCTTATAAAAATACATTATATTTTTAAAAAATATCAATAATTCAATACCTGCTTTTATACGCCTTGTATGCATTATTGCCTTTATGCATCTCTTTTATAGCTTTTCCATCAAAATATTTTCGTAAGTTACGTCATCAGTTACGTGGAGGATATTTTGCTTAATCACCATATTGATTACTATATATTCAAAAACATATTTATAGAATTTTTGTGATTCGCTAGATAGTGATAATGTAGGCAGTGACAGATCTAAGCCGATTGGACCGATTGCACCCAATCAAGCCCCGCGTTGAGACAAGATGAAATCATGAAAAGGCTAATAAACGAAGAATAATGCTGAGTTCATGGTTGAGCTTTACACTCTACCCTTCCAACATCTAATTTTTGTAGATCCATAAAAAGAAGAAGAAAATTTTTTGGAAAAATTGAATGTGAATGAATCGTTTTTTATTTTATCTCTTGAACGTGTGGAAAAATTTTCTATTTAAATTAACATTACTTTTGTGGATTCCAATGTATTCTTAACTAATATTCTGAAAATATTTTCTGAGTACTCAAATCATATGACTCAAATAAATTAACGAGGGGTAAATCTTTTCTTAATTAGAGTTAAGTATGCATACTATATATAAATGTTCCGTGAAAATATCGAAAAAAGCTTCACAATTTAAATGAATAGTAGAAGATTATTAGCTGATCTTGGATTTATGATTGAAGTAGATGAAACTCGCATTTTTACATGTAAATATAAGGACGGGAGAGTCTTAGTGATAGGAAATGGGTTATAAGTAGAATTTGCAGAATAACAAATGAGTATTTTAAAAGTGATATGATAACCAACAAGTGAATTTTTAATTCTTTCTTACCAGGAATGCTATCGAAGATTCTTTTGTTATTGCTGATAATTGATGATGATATAACCAATCGCAATAATTAGTTTATAATCATTTTAAAGTAAATCATTCAAAAAACTTCATAGATCTTGATTTTTCCTATATGTAGCGAATTTAAAAATTTTTAGGTCATTTAAAAAATATTCCAAAAATCTGCTCAAAATATAATTCATCAGATAGTTTTTTTATTTTTGAGAAAATGAATCAATTATATTTTGCATTTTGTTTGACAAAATTATTGATGTTTTTAAACTTCCTTTTAATTTTTTAAATAAGTATTAATTTAACCTTTTTTGTGTATTTTCCTATGTTAATTTAATTTGTCTAAAACAAAAAGACGAAAATCTCTCGATTATGAGACATATATCATAATTATATATTATTTTGCAATGTTATTGCCATCATGTTTGTCATCTGTTGAAAGAAATAAGATTCTATCAAACAGAAAGTGCTTCGGATACAAGTAAATTTTTTATTCATTATCATTAATAAGAAAATTAAATACATGTGACTATCTCGAACTCATCGATAAACGTTGAATTTTGATTTTTATCTTTATTGAAAAATACAAAATTCAGAGAACACAGTTGCTAACATATAGGGGAAAGTCTCCTATATTGTACCGGCTCCTTAATTGTACCAGCCTGTTATCTCCTAAATGGTTAACGTGA